>SRLM01000331.1:539666-623427 GCA_015708895.1 Populus ilicifolia | reverse complement strand
ACTGTCCACGCGCACAGACGCGCCGAACGCGCGTCACGCGTCTTCCTCACCGTTTCCTGCAACTCGACTCTGCCACGTCATCAGACACGTCAGCCGATCGACACAGTCAGTAGCCACATCATCTGCCACATCAGTCGTTTGACACGGCTAACAGCCACGTCATCACTGACACGTCATCTGCCACATCACCACTGCCACGTCAGACGAAAATCTCCGTGGATCTGCCACGTCAGATTTGGTGGACCCCACNACTGCCTACGTGTCTGACACGTCAGCCTGTCACGTCATCATAACTGGGTTTTGATCCGGTGTGGCGCAGCGACTATTCCGCCTGCCACGTGGCTTCATCTGCAGCGTCCAGTTATCCCAAACTTTGATTGCTTAAATCGGAGCCATCCAAAGTCAGATTTTGGTGATCTCAATGTCGTTTCCAGTATTTTTGGCCATTCTGGACACATCTGTAAGGTCAGATTTTTTAGATTCAAATCCAAGAAGGAGTAAAAATGGCTGATGAAATAAAGACTGCAGGTATTGAAAATTTTGATGGAACTGATTTTAGATATTGGAAAATGCAAATTGAAGATTATCTATATGGGAAGAAACTTCATCTTCCTCTATTGGGGAGCAAGCCAGAAAACATGTCAGAAGAAGATTGGCAGATTCTTGATAGACAAGTCTTGGGCATTATCCGGCTATCATTATCAAGAAGAGTTGCTCATAATGTTACAAAAGAGAAATCCACAGCAAGATTGATGGAAGCCTTGTCTGGGATGTATGAGAAGCCATCAGCAAATAACAAAGTGCACTTGATGAAGAAGCTGTTCAACCTGAAGATGACGGAAAGCACCTCTGTTACACAGCATCTTAATAATNACCATCACAAATCAATTGTCGTCTGTTGAAATTGAGTTTGATGATGAGATCCGAGCACTGATTTTGCTAGCTTCACTTCCAAGCAGTTGGGAAGGTGTGAGAACAGCCGTAAGCAACTCAGCCGGAAAATCCAAATTAAAATATGATGACATCCGAGACCTGATTTTAGCCAAAGAAGTACGAAGGAAAGACTTTGGTGAAAGCTCAAGTTCAAGTTCAGCTTTCAACATCAACACTCGAGGAAGGAGACAAGATAGAGGCTTATCCAGAGGCAGATCAAAATCCAGGTACAGAAGCAAAAGCAAGTTTGGACCTAGGAAGCAGGTTGAATGTTGGAATTGTGGCAAACCTGGCCATTTCATGAGGAGTTGCACAAAACCAAAGAAACCTGAAGCTGATTCTGCAAATGCCACTACAGACGAGGTACAGGATGCTTTGATCCTTGCAGTACATAGTCCTATTAATGATTGGGTTCTTGATTCTAGAGCTTCATTTCACTATACTCCACACCATGAAATGATGCGAAATTATACTGCTGGAAATTACGGGGTAGTCTATCTGGCCGATGGACAACCATTGGATATTGTGGGTATAGGAGATGTGCAAATCAAGACAATGAATGGATCTATATGGAACTTGCAAAATGTGAGGCATGTTCCTGAACTAAAGAAGAAGTTGATCTCGGTCGGACAACTTGATGATAGTGGCCATTCAATCCTTTTCTCTGGAGGAATGTGGAAGGTATCAAAGGGAGCAATGGTTTTGGCTCGTGGAAAGAAAACTGGCACTCTGTATATGACCACAAGATCAGCAGATATAATTGCCTCTACTGAAGCAGAAAATCAAGCGCAGCTATGGCATTGTAGACTCGGCCATATGAGTCAAAAGGGAATGAAGATACTTCAGTCAAAGGGAAAGCTGCCAGAGTTAAAAAATGTTGATCTAGACATTTGTGAAAGTTGTGTTCTCGGAAAACAGAAGAAGCTCAGTTTCTTAAAGGTTGGCAGGACCTTAAGACCAAGAAAACTAGAACTGGTGCACACAGATTTATGGGGACCAGCTCCAGTAGCATCTCTTGGCGGTTCTCGGTACTATGTCACTTTTATTGATGACTTTAGCAGAAAGGTATGGGTCTACTTTCTAAAAAATAAATCTGATGTGTTTGACACATTCAAGAAATGGAAGGCTATGGTTGAGACTGAATCAGGTTTGAAGCTGAAATGTTTACGATCTGATAATGAAGGAGAATACATTGATGGAGGTTTCAAGGAGTATTGCACTGTCAACGGTATCAGAATGGAAAAGACAGCTCCAGGCACACCACAACAAAATGGTATTGCTGAACGGATGAACCAGACCATCAATGAACGAGGTAGAAGCATGAGGTTGCATTCTGGGCTACCTCAAACATTCTGGGCTGATGCAGTTCATACTGCAGTTTACTTGATCAACCGTGGACCATCAGTACCTTTGGAGTTCAGACTGCCCGAGGAAGTTTGGAGAGGTAAAGAAGTACAACTTGCTCATCTAAAAATCTTTGGGTGTGTTTCCTATGTGCATGTAGACTCTGATGCTCGCAACAAGCTGGATGCCAAATCAAAGAAATGTTTCTTTATTGGCTATGGAGATGAAGAATTTGGATTTCGGTTTTGGGATGATCAAAACAGGAAGATTATCAGAAGCAGGAACGTGATCTTCAACGAGAAAGTTTTGTACAAAGACAGATCAAGTGCAGAACCAGAGATAACTGATTCAGATACGAGTCCACAAAAATCTGAATTCATTCAATTAGAAGGGCTTCCCGATGTTACCACTCAAGAGTCCTTACAAGAGAGTTCAAGCTCTTCAGTACCCACCATTTCTTCACAAGATAATGCAGAGCCAAGTGAACCAGCTGTTCGCAGGTCTTCAAGGACTATAAAGCCTCCATAACGGTTCACACTTCTACTGAATTATATCTTGTTGACAGATGGTGGTGAACCATTACATTATGAAGAATCCTTACAAGATGGAAACTCAAGCAAGTGGGAGTTAGCCATGAAGGATGAGATGGAGTCATTGTTGAAGAACAAGACTTGGGAGTTAACCAAACTTCCTGAAGGAAAGAAGGCCTTGCAAAACAAGTGGGTTTACAGAGTAAAGACCAAGCATGATGGAAGCAAACGATTCAAGGCAAGACTTGTTGTAAAAGGGTTTCAGCAAAAGAAAGGGATCGATTATTCTGAGATATTTTTTCCAGTTGTGAAGCTTACAACAATCAGAGTTGTCCTGGGGATAGTAGCTGCAGAAAATTTACATCTTGAACAATGAGATGTAAAAACAGCATTTCTTCATGGAGAGTTGGAGGAAGATATTTACATGCAACAACCAGAGGGGTTTGCAATACCAGGAAAGGAGAGTCAAGTTTGCAAGCTGAAGAAGAGCCTATATGGTTTGAAACAAGCTCCAAGACAGTGGTACAAAAAGTTTGACAACTTCATGTGTAGTACGGGATACACAAAATGTCAGGCTGATCATTGTTGCTATGTCAAACATTTTGACAACTCTTATATCATTCTACTGCTATATGTGGATGATATGTTGATTGCAGGATCTAGCATGGAAGAGATTAACAAGCTAAAGCAACAATTGTCAAAACAGTTTGAAATGAAGGATCTGGGAGCTGCTAAGCAAATACTCGGCATGAGAATCATTAGAGACAAAGACAAAGGCATACTAAAGCTTTCACAGGCAGAGTATGTCAAGAAGGTTCTTAGCAGGTTTAGTATGGATAATGTAAGCCAGTATGTACACCTTTGGGGAATCATTTCAAGCTCAGTAAAGACCAGTCACCAAAAACTGAGCTAGAACGTGGATACATGGACCAGATTCCATACGCCTCAGCTATCGGCTCTTTGATGTATGTCATGGTCTGTACTAGACCAAATATTGCCCATGCAGTGGGAGTTGTAAGCCGATATATGAGCAATCCTGGAAAGCAGCATTGGGAGGCAGTGAAATGGATCATGAGGTACTTAAAAGGCTCATCAGAGACATGTCTTACTTTCATAGCTAGCGGTTTGAAACTTGAAGGCTTTGTAGATGCTGATCTAGCAGGAGATGTTGATAGCAGAAAGAGTACTACAGGTTACATATACACTCTAGGAGGCACTGCTGTTTCTTGGAGTTCTACCTTGCAAAAGATAGTTGCTCTTTCAACGACAGAAGCTGAATATGTCGCAGTTTCAGAATCTGCAAAAGAGATAGTATGGCTACAGAGTTTCCTGCAAGAATTGGGCAAGATGTATGGAAAAGGTACTTTGTATAGTGACAGTCAGAGTG
Organism: Populus ilicifolia; assembly: GCA_015708895.1. Taxonomy (NCBI): domain Eukaryota; kingdom Viridiplantae; phylum Streptophyta; class Magnoliopsida; order Malpighiales; family Salicaceae; genus Populus; species Populus ilicifolia. The sequence goes on along the minus strand of SRLM01000331.1, from coordinate 619,233 downwards.
CAATCTTCCTTGCCAAGAATCCAGCATTTCACTCCAGAACAAAGCACATACAGATCAAATATCACTTCATCAGGCAATTGCTCGACGATGAACAACTGTTACTTGAAAAGATCTGTGGAAGCAAGAATCCAGCCGACATGTTAACCAAAGGAGTTACTCTCGATAAACTGAAGCTGTGTAAAGCTTCAGTGGGTCTTGAAGATTAAAAGACAGACCTAACACCATTTGTGTCCAAGTGGGAGATTGTTATGTGTGTGGACACAAATGGACGGTGGCAGCCATGGTTGGTGGCAGCCATGGTTGGTGGCAGCCATGGTTGAAGTCATAGTCAAATGGTAGGTGCCTAACTTGCCCACCATTGTTGAACAATCATCTCCCTCATCAGCTATAAATAGATGTGCATTGATAGCTGAGATAGAGCACGAAATAGAGAGAAACACAGAGAGAGAGCTAAGGGTGAGAGTTGAGTTGAGTTGAGAAGTTTTCTCCTCCTCCTTGTTTTCTTGTTTGTATTGCTTTTGAGCTTGATTAATACAAATCAGTAGCTCCGTGGAGTAGGCAAGTTGTCGAACCACGTAAATTTGTGTGTGTTTGAATGTTTGGATCTCCTAACACATCTTTCCTCTCTTGCTTTCTAGTTTTTATTAAATTAATCATTTCCCAAATCAACAAAAGAGTTTTTTGCACGCTTGGTATATGTAACAATCAAAAACTCAGGTCGGTCAAGGAACAATTGAAGAAGAATAAGCTCAGGTCAAGGGATTCCAATGTGTAGCTTATTTTTAAATTTTATGATTGTGTATCTGCATTAGTAATGATGAAAAGTTTCAATCAGAAAAAACCTGCATTCTCTTTTCCACAAAGTCTTGTCGATCCCTGCATGTCGTGCGAACCAAACTGGTTTCGGCTGACATGGGAAAATGGAACTAGCAAAAAAAGGTAGATTGCTAAATTGTTTAAATTCAATATTTCAAGGGGTGCTCTTTCTGATAGAGATGAGACATTAAGTACGGCATATAGGATCAGGCTCACTGATTATTATTGTTATTTTGCTTGAATTCATGCTTAACACTCCAATATTGAACATAACTTGAACAATTAGTTGGATAACTCACAGGTAAAAAGAAAAATAAGCATCGCAGAACAATACAAGTGCTATAAAATAAAATACGAGAAGTGCAGACAGCGCAGCAGCGTCCAAATTTTGTGTCAGGATCATACACAACGTGCCAGATTCACCAGGTTATTTGCTTCCACATTGTAAGAATTGAAGCCATGGTGTGAAAGCTGTTTGAGAGAGATCCTTAAGCAGACCAATGCAAGTACTATAAATACATGTAATTCACGAATGACTAGTGCAATATCATCACATCCTACAATACTTGCCTATAGTCACAATCTTGCACACTTCAGCAGAATGGCTTTTATACCAGAAAACAAACTAATCTTTGCAGTGATCTTACTTCTTGGGCTCTGGACTTCTCATGTCTGGTCACGTTCTCTGTATGAGGCTTCCATGATGGAGAGACATGAAACATGGATGGCTCAGTATGGACGAGCATATAAAGACCGTGTAGAGAAGGAGAGGCGCTTAAACATATTCAAGAACAACGTGGAGTTCATCGAGTCTTTCAACAAGGTTGGGAAAAAGTCTTACAAGCTAAGTGTCAACGAATTTGCAGATCTTAAGAATGAGGAATTCCGGGCCTCGCGCAATGGATACAAGATGCCCGCTCATTTGAGCTCATCTAGCACCAACCCTTTCAGGTATGAAAATGTAAGTGCAGTTCCTTCTACCATGGACTGGAGAAAGAAAGGAGCTGTTACCCCTATCAAGGACCAAGGTCAATGCGGTAAGGCATATTGATGATAACCTCTATGATCTGCTTACCATTTTTTCGAAATGTGAAAAATTTTCATTTTCTATTTCTTTTAGGCAAACTGAATCGTCTACCCTTTTGTCAAATCCATGCAAAACATATATAGGTTGTTGCTGGGCATTTTCTGCTGTGGCTGCAACGGAAGGGATTACCCAGCTCTCAACTGGAAAGTTAATTTCTCTTTCCGAGCAAGAACTGGTTGATTGTGATACAAGTGGCGAAGACCAAGGTTGTAACGGTGGTTTTATGGATGACGCCTTTGAATTCATCATTCAGAACAAAGGCCTTACGACTGAAGCCAATTACCCCTACCAGGGAGCTGATGGAACTTGCAACTCTGCGAAGGCAGCTGCAAAGATCACTGGTTATGAAGACGTGCCTGCCAACAGCGAGGCAGCACTGTTGAATGCAGTAGCCAATCAGCCAGTCTCAGTTGCTATTGATGCTGGTGGATCTGCCTTCCAATTCTACTCGAGTGGTGTGTTTACCGGAGATTGTGGGACTGATTTAGATCATGGTGTGACTGCTGTTGGGTATGGTGTGAGTGATGATGGTACCAAGTACTGGTTAGTCAAGAATTCCTGGGGAACTAGCTGGGGAGAGAATGGATACATAAGAATGGAAAGAGATATTGATGCCAAGGAAGGTCTTTGTGGAATTGCAATGGAAGCTTCGTACCCTACAGCGTAATGGCAACAAATGATGGTTATCCTTCATCTAGAGTTCCCCAGCATTATATTTCCATTTCTTTTTGTTGAATGTACGTGCAGTGTTCTCTTTGTTAATATGTAAACTGCTTTGTTCCATGTACGCTTAAGTAAAGGCTTTTGCTTTGTTAATGAAATTCATAGTGATTGCTTGTTTGTAATTTACTTTTCAAGTGAAATAGCATCATGAAATCTATACAAAAATATGTTGCTTGGTTGTCTTACCTTTTCATTCAGACAGGGTAGACTCTCCATGCTGTTCTTGTTCAAATTCCAGATTTGGCCCTAATCTGTTCCGTCACTAAAGCAAAGACCCAAGTGATAATCTATTTTTTATTTAGAAATAGCTATTTCCGTTAATTTTAATCGCAGATGATAATCTAGAAACATTATATTGTGTCATAGACACACATGACTTGGAGGAAGAAAAAAATTAGAGGGATGAAAATCTAGAAAAGAGAGTCTTTTTTTAATCGAAAAATAGGTCATGGTACCTCAAAAAAAAAAAATCTAAGTTTAGTTTGAAACTAATTGAAACTAAGTTCAGGATAATTTAACCTTGCATTTAAAATAGAAATACCTTATATTGAAACAGAGGTATTTAAGGGAATTACAAGTTCAGGATAATTTAACCTTGCATTTAAAATAGAAATACCTTATATTAAAACAGAGGTATTCAAGGGAATTACAAGAGATGGCTTCAAGACGAGAAAGGCAAGAACTCAGCCAACTAAGAATTCAAGGGAGGTGCAAGTGAGGTTGTGGTCTAGTAGTGGGAGGGGCTTGTCCCTTTTCTAAACACACGGGTTCGAATCTTATTATGCACGTCTGTCATCCCCACGGTGCCTTACCTATTCACTGGGCTTGCAGGATGTTCAGTGGACTGTGTGGATTAGTCGTAGTGCGCGTAAGCTGACCCGAACACCACACGTAAATCAAAAAAAAAAAAAGAATTCAAGGGAGGTAGAAATATAATACCATAATAGTTAGGACATTCTCCTGATCAATTACTACAAGGCAGAAGCGGCAAACAAAAATAATGAACATAAATGAACTATAAAATTGAGCAAATCTCTCAATCACAAGTAGATGATCCAGGAGGAGGCATTTACTAGACATGATCTGACTGAAAAAAGATTATGAAAAGAAAGGAATTCTGGGCAGTGCGCATCTGCATAGGGGAATTGCATAGGTTTTTCAATCTCCAGTAAAAACAAAGAAGAACAGTTTAAAAACAGGAACAAGATCTATCACAAAGGCTTTTCCACTTTAAGAATTAAAATTGTATAGTTAAACAAACGCTTCAAATGTGATGAAGTAAGCAAAAAAAATATGGAGACGTAACTAAATACGATCCATATACCTAGAAACTGAATTAAGGATTATGCACCTTTCCCACTATTGGGATTGGATTTTGTGCAAAGGACCTTTCTTCCCTTAGCACGTCGACGTTTCAACACTGCCCTCCCACTAGTGGTTCTCATTCTTCGACGGAAGCCATGAGTCCGCGCCAGGGACTTTCTGGACCTGTTTCTCTTGGTTTGACAAAGTGCAGCCTTCCCAGCTCTCACCACTAGACCACGACCTATATCCTTTCTTACTCCAATGTTAGAATTCAAATCCAATCCCAGAGATAAACCTGCAATGGTGTTGCATCAAACTAAATCACTGAAAGTTGCTCCTAAGTATTTCCACTTGAATGCTTATTGATTGGTTCTGACAGCACAAAAAACATGGTTGACTAAAAGCTCATACGAGGACCAAAGACCATCACCACTCTTGACACACTAAAACATAGAATTCTAACACAGATTTCAAGCACCCAACTCTCAGATAAGCATAACCCTTAGCAAAGAGAGAAGTTATCTCCTAGAGAGAGGGAAAAAAATATATGATTGTTATTGAAATAGAATGCTGTTCATCCTCGAAAAGTACTTTCATTGCTAAAGGTTGAGCCCATCTTAATTCAAGAGTATGAAAAATATTTAAGATGCAACAATGCCTGCCTGTCAATTTTATCATAAATTGAAGCAGAAAAATCACAAACAATGACTACCAAAAAAGGAAAGAAATTATTATAGTGAAAGAAAACAGTAGCATCCAGATTCCCAGATACATTTTACCAACTAGCTTAAATTCCTACGTTAATATTTCGCAACTAGCTCAACCAAAACCTAAGAATCTGCCTTGGTTCATTCTTTCCACCGATAGAATCATAAGAATAGATCTTTCCAATGCTTACAACAAGAATTCCTTAGCACTGTCAATGCGCATTTCAAGTAATTCAATTCCAGGATTAAAAACAAGGGTATATAAAAAAAACGAGAGAGTCAGTCCCTTACTTCACTAAAAACCCTTCATTTTAAGCAGAAATTAAGAGACCCCATGAGCCCAAGATTACAAAAATAACATCTTTTTTTAATTTACCTGAGAATGAAGAAGGTAAAGAGAGAGAAGAGGAAGAAAGGAAGGAGCAATGAAGCAGCCCCGAGCGAGTTGGAGAGTTGGTGGCCACATTCATTGAAAAATCCCTTTTCGCTCTTGAACCAGAAATAAGAGAGAGTGAAGCTGATGCGCTGCCATTGCTTCTTGTTCGACTCGACGCCATCCAAGGTGGCGGTGATGACGATATCATTGATATTGAAGTAGCCATGATTCTGTTTCCTCAGTGTGTCTCTCTTGCCGTCTACTTGATTTGTTATCCACTCTTACGAAGGCAAGGCTATCTGTGACAGGCAGTGGCCTTATCGGTTTTCTTCTTCACTTGGCAATCAAAAACAAAAAAGTTCAATTTCAGGCCATGGAATTCTTAAGGCCCCTAGAAGTGATCCATTCGTTTTGAAGCTCTTTTCCTAGTCATAAGCCCACATTCTTAGGCCATTAACAGTATACCTTGTTTGTTTTTGCTGGCCGAAACAGGTTTCCAAAAAACAAATATTGAATTTTTTAAAATAAAAATAATTTTAAATATTTTAGTATTAAAAATAAGTTTTAAAAAATAAAAAAATATTTTAAAAAATATATCAAATGGAAGAGAGATAAAAGTGCCCATTTGACGAAGTGGGCTTAGCCACCCTATTAGGGCAATAGAGTGGGCTTGGTAGCTCATTTGTCGCCATTAGAATTCAGAATGGACCCTGGCTCATGATTGATATCAATGGCTTGGAATTATTAGCACCAGTTGTCTATATAAAAGAGATTAAAGTCCTTGGAAAACTCAAAAGGAAGCATCTTCCAAAAAAAGAAGATTCTAGGATGAACTTTATCTCTATACCACTAGTGTGCGTGTGTGTGTTTTTAATCTAATGGTAAGCCCACTCTTAGAATTTTATTCTTCCTATGCTTAGATTCTTTAAGTATTTTTACGATATGGTATCACAGGGTTCGGATCTAGAGAAATTAGAGAGAGAGAGAGAGAGAGAGAGAGAGAGAGGTGGCCTCAACTTTAAAGCGAGATTGATATATTTTAGGTATGTTGAGTTTGGATATAGAAGATTAGTATATATAGGATTAGGACATTAAGAAATAGGACAAAGAGATGTGCTGTAAGAACTTTAATACACACACACAAACATGCTAAAAACCTCAAAACATCAACGAATTTTTTTAAAAAAAAAAAAAAGAAATGGAGAATTTTCATGAAATTACACATTTTGAATTCTAAGTCTTATTTCTAGAAGTTTAGGAAAAAATAGATGTCAAAAAAGGCTGCTACATGTAATGGTTACACTCACGGCATCTACAACTTCATTTGTTAATGTCAAAATGAGCACTTACGAGCATGAAAGGCTTCTTACAGTGAAAAGATCTCAACCTTCGAGAGATTGCTGAGGAGGGCTATTCAAGATTGCGTGTTGGATGATATGACGGAAAAAATAATGTTGTTTGTTGTAAACAGCGGAGACATGTTAAGGGTTTCAGTATGTTATTGCTCATTGGAGGAATTTAGATATTTAATAAAAAAAAATTATAATTTAAGTAGTTTTTATATTATTAGATATAATTTTTTATTTGATTATTGAATTGAACTGAAATTTTATAAAAAAAAAATTAAAATATATTAAATAAAATCTGGTTAAAATTTTATAATGAACAGAGTTTGGTAATACTAACAAAAAAACTATCAAATAAAAATAAAACAACTCATTAAAAATAAAATGATTATTTTTTATTAAAAAATAAAACATATCAGCTTTTTATTTTTTATATGTTGACAATTGGGTAGAAGCAAAATAGAAAAGGAAAGAAAAGAAAAGGTGAGAGAGAAAAATAAGGGAAAAATATAAAAAAAAATTCAAGGAAAAAAACAAGAGAACAACCTTGTAAATTTATAAAATTAAATTTATAAAACACTAATCTAATGAATTTACAAAATTGAATTTATAAAATACTAATCTAATGAAAAATCAAGTGAAGGAATGAGAAATTGAGTGAGGAAAAAAATAATTATTTTATTTTTTAATTGACATGAAATTTTTATTTCATTCTGGTTGAGGGGTTATTACAATATCAATTTAAATTTGATTATAAATAAATTATATTACACAAAATATAAAATGATATAATTTCAATAATAAGTTTATTTTCACTTTCATTTCAATTTTATGTACATTCAAATTTATTTTTCAATATTCTGTATAATATATTTAAATTAAAACTTTACTCATAATTTCAAAAATTTATATACATGTGTTAATAATTAATCCTAAAATAATTTATATATTCATTTGATATATATTTATTTAATAATTCAGGATAAGAAAAATTCCCCACTCCACCCTGGATTGTACTTGGAAAATGTTTAGACTCAAAAGGGATAATTTGTTCTCATGCTCTACAAGCTATAAATATAAATATATATATATATATATATATATTTGAAATGATTAATAAAAAATATTATTTAAATATATTTTAAAAATAGATTAATATTCTATTTTTTTTTAATGAGATATGAGTTTCAAAAGCCAAATAAAAAATAAAAAAGTCACAGGGGAGAAATTCCGTGGTTAATAAATCAAGTAAATGGAAGCCAGGCCACGTCAAAACAAGGGGTCGTGATTATGGTTAGATAGTAGACGGAAAAAAACAAAGCCTAAGAAGTAAGAACACGTGTTGAAGGGATGTGAGGTGTTGCTTATGCAAGAAGCCACTCGTAATAAAGGCTTGTTAGTGGGCCTCCACCATTTTGACACGGCCCTCCTGTCTGACTGTAGCCCATATGGATCCCTTCTAAATTGGATGTTGGTTTGACTCCTTAGAGTTTCCATTTCCATCATCTTCCAAAAAAAACTTTTTTTAAAAAAAAACCATTTTGGGCCCACAGCTACATGGTGATTGGCGCCTGATATGTGGATGCGCAGCGATTGGGTGGAGTATAATTTCTGCTATCCAATAGCTAGAATTATTTTGATATTTTCCAAGGAATTGGCAGCTTACTCAACCGTGGATTCGAAGGTACAATAATCGTTGTTCATTAAAATATTTTTATTATTTTTTAAAAATAATTTTTAATACCTCTTTATCAAAATAATTTAAAAATTTTAAAAAAATAATTTAAAAAAATAAAAGCAAACAAGTTTTTTAATGACATAATGTTTGGTTATACAGGAGAGAGGTAAATGAAAAGTTTTGTTATCTAAAAAAGATTTGTCTCAAGTGCTAATTTTTGCGGTATATTTTATTTATGGGAATATGATTTTGGCTAGATGATTTGAAGAAAAAAAGGACATAGTTTTTTAGCTTAATTTTATGAGAAATATCTAGTGAATCACTCATGAGAAATGTCTAAGTTGCTACTGATTTTGACCATATATTAAGCATTAAAACACGATTTGTATGAGCTTAGAGGCGTGGAGACATCTAATCTAAGCTAGAAGGCATGCTTAAAAGATATTTGAGAAGGGTGATGGTTGAAGTTTAAAATGTTTTTATTTAAAAATATATTAATATTATTTTTTATTTAAAAAAATTATTTTTTATTTCAGTACACGAAAACAATTGGAAAAAGAACATAATTCTAACCACATTACCAAATATTTTTTTAGTTTTTTGGTGAATTGCCGAGGTGATCATTTCTTATTATTTAATGAAAATATTTGCAAGTGGAGCTTAACTTAGGCATGCATGCTGTTTGATCATTAATTATCTACATTGTTCCAAGAACAGTAGTCTCATGTGCGCTTTAGATCCAAGAGCGTGCATTCTGGACGAGAAATGCAGTAATCATGACACGTCTTTGTCAAAGATGCCATTAAGGTCGATGAACAATACATAATTATTCAGAGTAATCAGTTTTCTTAAATTAAAAAATTATCTCCTTAATAAAGCATTTTCCTTTGATGACTTAACGGGCCGGAGAATCTTATCGTTCCGCTTGTGGTATGGAATTTATTAAAAAGAAATGCGAGTTTCCGGTCGCAATTGATGTCTTTACTGAAAAACACGAGTTTACTAGCTTGTAGTGCACTACAACTTCTAAACTTATAACTTGAATGATGAATTATATTGGTTTAACAATTTTATTTTTTAAATTATTACTTAGATCATAATAGATTAAAAAATAAAAATTTATAAAATCAAGCACGATCAAGTACTGATATTTTTTAATTATGATGATCTTATTAAAAACAAACTGAAATAAATTATGAATAATAATTTAATTAAATATTAAAAGATAAAATTAATATAAAATCAAAATATATAATTTAATTGAAAAAAATAATTTGTTTAAAAAATATATACTTAACATTGTATTAAAGTCGATGCAATAAATCACCCGGATACCCGGCTATCTGCCTCCTTCAAGTTTCAATTAAGATGATTCGTAAAGCAACATAATTTTTTTCACTTCGTTTTAACAGAGTAGTTGTGATTTTAAGCAGACGACGGGGAGGCCACGATTGAAGGACCATTTTGACAATAAAAAATTATTGCATCTTTGTGACATTAATTGAGGTCATAATTAAAAAATGTAACTTGGCTTCACCTGTTCAAGGTTTGGATCATGCGTGGCAGTTCAACTTAAGGAATCAACGAGTTCATTTGGATTCTGGATTTAAAAAAAATACAAAAAATGATATCAATATTCCAGGTTAAACCCTGTAGTGAAATCCTCTGCTCCATTGAAGGCGTCGCCAGGCTTAAAATTTATATTATACTAATTTTATAGCTGGTCGGCATGCATCGAGGTGGCGCGCCAGGGATCACCACTTTGTAGCATGAATAGTGGCGATGTAATGTGGACAACTGGAGTTACCAAGGAAAAAGGTGGCAAAAAAGAAGCTAGAATTATAGGTCATTGCCCATGGTGGGTGTCAGCAAGTATATATGCTCTCCACCATTTGAAAAAAAACCTCATCGTGCATTAAGATGCCTTTAGAGAGGTTGTTGACTGGAGCTGCGTGCTTTTAATAGCATAAGAGGTCTGGTGAAAAAGAAATACTTACTATGGAGTTCAAGATCCATCAGGGGGGTGTTCTGCAAACAAGGTTAACAGACACACAAAAAGAATCGAAGGATTCAAATATTCTGTCAAATGGGAGATCTCTTTGATGTAAGAAATCCCATGTAAAATGAAGGATCGGGGATCAATTATGAACTCGAAAAGAAAAGGCGCGCGCGGGGGGGGGGGCGCAAAATGAAGCATCGCTCACTATCTAAACTCTCTAACGTAAGAATGGAACCCGCTATGCGGCTATAGACAGCACCACACAGTGGCCCTAGAAAACGGTTCACCATCTTCATGGATGAAAGGGGTCCCATGTTGATGGTGGACCTGGTGGGATTCCTTTTATTTTTGTAAGTTTTAGGGCTTCTGCCGCAGAAAAAGTTGATGACAATCCATCGTACTCTACCCAGGAGGGAAAGGAAAGTGACCGCAACGGCTCCTCTGGAACCCGTATTTTCCCCACTTTAGAGTTCTAAAACTTTGAATCCCATAAAGAGTATTGCATTACAATATTGTATTAGTTGATCAGAAATTATTGGAGTGCCCTAATCATGGAAACTTGGAAGCAAATTTCTCCAGCATAACTGCATGAAAAGCTATGGTTATTGTCAAGTTAAGATAATGCTGCACGATAGATTGGACAAGAGACTGGAATCATCTTAATGCATGATGGATTTGTTAGAGGGATTTGATAGATCGCCATAATTTGGCGATTAAAAAAAAAAGAACCTTATTCTCCATGGCGCCCAACTTGTCCCTAGCTCTAATAATGACCTTTGAACTAAACTTTAATTTTGTGTTAAGCCATACTTGACCCATGGAAACATGGCACTATCAGTTGTCAATTCATGTTAAATACTAGTTTGTTTGTTTGTTTCTATTAACATCAAATTTAATATACTATGATTTTACACTTTTGTGTATGTTCATTATGCTTTCAACTTCTGCATCCTATGTTCCTCGGTCAAGGCAGAATTATGGGCAGTGGTGAAGGGGTTGGAGCTAGCCTTCATGCTAGGAATTTGACGCCTTATATATTAGTGTCGAATTTCATGCTGGTTATTACACTCATAACAAATGATCATGTTCTATTTTGATCACTAAGGAAAAAGGAACTAGTTAATGGAAAGAGATTCGGATGTTCAGATGCAGCATGTCTTTCGCTGAACAAACAGAACAGCGGATTAGTTAGCTAATTTTGGCTATCTAAGGGTTCTTTTGACAAAAACGATTAGATTTTTAGAGATCTCCACGAGGGTTATATTACTTATTGTATTTTGAACTCATTGGATCTGCACTGCCAGCTTTGATTTAAGTTTATTTTATGGCTTCAAGCCCAGGTTTTAATTGAAAAAAAAAAAAAAACTTCCGCATCTTATGTGGTTTCCTCGTTAATGGAAGTTTCTGCCGTCGTTGATTATTTAATTGCTTATAAATCCCTACATAATGCCCTTTTAGCATTGGGGATCGATCCTTGATTGACCACTTTTGTTTTTTGAATCAACAGATTAACTTGCAAATTATGGGGAGGTACATATGGGATGAATGAATGTTGAGAATGTCAAACACCTATTTTTTTGTTTTGTTTAAGCATCAATGATTTAACTCACCATGTGTAGTTTCGTGTCAGTATAGGGTTAATATGCCCCTGACATGCAGAGCAGTGGAATGTTAAAAGAGCCTCTGAAGAAAGCCCCCTGGAAATTAAGAATATGAACCCCATCACTTGCACATTGCACTAACTAATATTAATGTATGCTTCTAAAATTTCCCCACTCATTGCCTTACACATTAAAAAATAAATAAAAAAAGAGTAAGTGCCACGCTTCTACGCTTGCCATGTGAACCCACCTAGCCCCACTTCCTCAGCACCTCCCTCCCTCCCTCCCTTTCTCAGCCACTCATATAAACTCAAATCACAAGCAACTTCTGTGTATCCCAAGTCCCCTGGTACTCAAAATCCATAATGGGTTTTAAGTGTCAGGTTGTGGTCTGTACTTTTTGTCTAGTGATGCTTTTGTTTTTGCAAGAAACAAGAGCTGGAATACACTCCTCCAACGCTAGCAGGTTGAACGGGAGGAAGAAAGTGAGTGGCTGTAATTTGTTTCAAGGGAGATGGGTGGTTGACACTTCTTATCCTCTATATGATTCCTCTAGCTGTCCCTTCATTGATGATCAGTTTAATTGCCAAAAATATGGCAGGCGTGATAACCAGTATCTCAAATACTCTTGGCAACCTGATTCTTGTAAGATACCAAGGTACTAGAATCACGCACTTCACTCGTTTCTTTCATCGAATCTCTCTTGCAAGGCAATATACTGATGCTTTCTTCTTCCTTCTGGTGTAGGTTTAATGGCGCAGATTTTTTGAGGAGGTGGAGAGGGAAGAAGATAATGTTTGTGGGCGACTCACTGAGTCTGAACATGTGGGAATCATTGTCATGCATGATTCATGCTGCGGTGCCCAAGGCCAAGACAACCTTTTACAGGAGAGACTCACTGTCTTCTGTGACCTTTGATGTGAGTTTACTTGCTACTTCGCCATTTCTCACCTTTTCATTTCAACTCACTGTGTGTGTGCATCTCCTTGTCTCTATCGCTTGTTTGTCCATTTTCATCTTATTTTATATTTTATTGTTTGTTCCAAATTGCAGTTTTCGTTTTGTTTGCCTTGAAATCATACATCTATACAATATTATGAGCAGCTTTTTTTAAGGTTATAGCAGTTGTTTATGCCGCTTTAGCTTCGTTTAGTATAATTAAAGGCAATTTAGGCTTCGTAACTACCACTCAAAATGGGGTCTTGTGTCGGGCACGTAATTAAACTGTACTTGCTGCAAGGAGAAAGCACATAATTTTCTGGTTTTCCTAGCCTTCTTTGCTAGCCATATTAATTAAATGAGGTAAAGGGAATAAAACGAGTCATGGAATTCATCAGCCTGTCTCTGCTGTTCTGTCCTCCTCCTCTTCGAGTTCCCATGACTTTTGCTCTTCTCGCTATAAAAAAATGGCAGCAAAGTGAATCTGTGTACATAAATCATTGAAGAAGTGATCAAAGAATGGTAAGTTAATCATGTGCAAGGAAATCAATTCTCAGCTCGTGACATGCGGTGAATATCACAGGTTTGGATTCCAAACTAAACAAATTTTATTTCCAGCAAAGCATGTTTCTTGTTCAATGGTGAGGCTGCTGGGCCAAGAATGAGAAGAACACAGGCGGCTGTTTGGCCAAGTTTCAAAATGTATGTGCTTTTGTAAGTTAATTAACCTATATAGAAGTCAACTAAAGACTCCAGGGCCAAGCCAAAAAAAAAAAAGAAAACAGAGAAGACAAGATGACGTGGCAAAAGAAGTTTCTCTTTTCTTTTTTTTTGTTTTTTTTTATCCATCAGATCTAAAATCTCATTTCTAGATTATTAAGTTTTGATAAAATATTAGATTGATTTCTATATATATTAATTAATTTGAATAAAAAATAATTTCTAAAATAATTATTATTTTTAATAACAGCGGACATGTACAACCAGTTATTTTTAGTAGCGGGTTATTTTAGTTGAAGTTGTGTTAGAAATAGGCTACTTGCATAACCTTATTTAGCGAAAACTTTCATGAAAGAATGATAAAATACCCCCAGAAGGATTCACATGGAGTCCTTCTAGGCTTTCTGGTCCAAACTATTGAAAGCTATACTCTGATAGCCCCGTTTTGTTCTCCAATATGCTTGTCTCTTTAGATTAACAGAGGAGACAAAACAGGCATGTAGCTTTCTAAATTCCGTGACTCTTTATCGAGAGAGAGAGAGAGCAAAGGAGAAGATCCACGACCCGGAAAATAACACTATGATGAAGAACTTGTATTAGGGAATAATTAGTTGCCATCTAGGGCCAAGCTACAGTAAATGAGTGACCCCATCCCTCTTCCTCGACAGCTGTTGAGAAGAATCTGCCAACCTGTGCTTTTATTCTTAGAGAATGCGAACGGCTGTGTATCGTGTTTATGAGTACGATGACTAAATTAATCACATTAATTATTGGATATGGCTACAGCATGCACAAATCTAGTGGCTATCCCAATGAGATGGTAGCGTGATTAAGAGACAATACTTAACAGTACCTCTAAATTGCAGCTGGATCTTGGTTGGCTTTTCTAGCTAGACAAGGTAGGGTTCAATTGGTTTTTAGGAGTTTGATCTTATTAAAAGAGGGAGGAGGAGGAGGTTATGTATGACGCGGGGGGGAGCTTTGGTTTAGGGTGTTTTCTAGTTTAAAAATAGCTTTTAGGATATAAGATCCAAGAGACCGTGACATTCAAGTCATCTCGATCATTAAAATCTTTATCAATATTATAGATTTAATCTCGTAGATTTATAGCTTGTTTGGAAATATAATTATTTTTTAAATATTTTTTTATATTAAAATATATATTAATAATTTTTTTTATTTTAAAAAAATTATTTTTAATATCAGCCCATTAAAATGATTTAAAAACATTAAAAATATATTAATTTAAAATTAATAAAAAAATACCTTTTTTAAAAAATATTTTTAAAATATTGAAACATACAAGTCCTTACTAGTGTCTATATTTATTTGTATTCAGCCATGCACGCTGACCCAAGTAAGCTACACGAAACTTTTTCTAAAAAAAACATAATTTTAATTAAGATTCATTGTAAATATATAAACTAAATAAAAATATATTTAAAATATTCTTCCATTAAAAACCATTCAATTTTGCTTATATTTTCAAATAAGATTACAATATCATTTTTGTAATATTATTAATAATTCTGTTAATTATTATGTTGTGCTAATCTAATCAATTATTTATGAAAACTAGAACTTGCATTAATTCTTCACGTGAAAGCTTTGCTTGCACAGCAGTCTGTTGTTCATGCTTTAGAGCAGATGAAAGGCTACTGTGACGCTCGTGAATGATTGATTGCCCAAAAACTGATATTGTGTTCTTCACTTGGAATATTATTCTGTCTACTGTTCAACTCGTGAACCATACTATAATATTCTACGAGGAGCTTCAAATTCTATTGCCTGAACCAATGCTACTGAGAAACATCACTGCACCATTTTTTTTTCTTTTAAAGAGAGCAATGCTTGGTAGTTCGTGGTAATGTACATTTTTGTACCAGCTGATATTCTAAATAGCAGTCGTGTGGTGCACAGCGTTTTATGCTATACTTGCCATTGTTGAATTACTATAAACTACCATTTATCATGAATCATCACCGCGGTTGGTAATAATTTAGTGAAGAAGTGATGAAAAGATGCTGCAAACATGAAGTATTTACAGAATCTATTTCAAGTAGCTAACAATTACTGTGTTGCAGGGCTACGGTGTAACTTTGTACATGTATCGCACACCATACTTGGTGGACATTGTTCGAGAAAATGTTGGCACGGTGTTAAACCTAAACTCCATTGGGGCTGGCAATGCATGGAAAGGGATGGACATGCTCATCTTCAATTCCTGGCACTGGTGGGTTCACACCGGACGTTCTCAGGGGTATTTCTTCCCTCCTTTCGCATGTCCTGCCAGCACTTGTGCAGTAGTGATTTCTTTTCTTTTCTTTTCTTTTTTTTTTGCGTGTGTGTGTTTCCACATTTATCTGGAACTCTGGCTTTATCGCTGGAATCATTGGCTGTGCAAATGCAGATGGGACTACATCCGGGATGGATCAGCATTGTACAAAAATATGGACAGATTGACTGCATTCAGTAAAGGATTAACCACATGGGGCAGATGGGTTGACCAAAATATTGATCCTTCTAAAACGAAAGTCTTCTTCCAAGGGATTTCACCAACGCATTATCAGTAAGTGGAAAAACATGCATTAAATGATATTTTGTTATTTGAGAATGCTATACAGCATATAATGCAACCAACACGACTCATTTTATTTCAAAATTTTCTATAAAAATAGGGGCAAGGACTGGAATCAACCAAAAAAGAGTTGTTCTGGAGAAGCAGTGCCCCTATCAGGGTCTACATACCCCGCTGGTGCACCTCCTGCAGCTGCGGTTGTAAACAAGGTGTTGAGATCAATGAAGAAACCGGTTTATCTACTTGACATAACAACATTATCACAGTTAAGAAAAGATGCTCATCCCTCAACTTATAGTCAAGGGTCCGGCACAGACTGCAGCCATTGGTGCCTACCTGGATTGCCTGATACTTGGAACCAACTCCTATATGCAGCTCTCATCATGTGAAGGTCAACATCCAAATCTTAGTTTAGTTTTATTCTCTCCTTTTTCTTTCCTTTTTCCTAAAGTTGTGTATTTATGGGGGGAGCAGAAATTTCTCATTTACTAGTTGATAGGGTGATAATGATGACCAAAAGTCAAATGTAAAGTGATTGGTTCTCTTAATCACAATAATTGTCCTAAAATTATTACAAGGATAGGTGACAGTGAGATGCAAATGGCATCTGATGATTGTGTGAGGGAAGTAGAAATCCACTGGGGACCAAACTTTAAGTTTGTTCAAATATTGTTTGCTGATGGTAGGGTGATTTGTTTGCTGTTGTTTAATTAGATTTTACACAACGATTCCATGAACAGCCCAAATCAAATGTTGCAATGTTTCTCACATTCTTCTTTCATTTGCAACAACTATCAAAGCAAGATGTTCCTCACTTCAAATGTATGAGCACTATGGCTCCAAGACATGAATAAATAACGCTAGGATACAGGAAGTAGAGATAAAAGAAATCCCAAAGCCCTCCACTGCATATGATGGTTAGTAATCCTGGTTAGAGTCATTCAAGTGTTTATACTTTTGGTTTTGCGCTGTTAGTGCTCTATAATGTTCTTAAGCAATAGCTACAGCCTAAGGTCATTGATATCTTTAAAGACAGAAAGAAGCCAAAGACAAAAGGCTGAATATATGATGGCATCAAACATGGTTGCAGTGACAGTTATTGTACCACAACAAGTTTTTAAGGCAATACATTTTTGTTACTGGTTTTTTTAATTTTTTTGGCAACAAAATTAAAGTAATGGGTAGATCTAAAAGGTCATTCACCCATAAAGAAGCAAGAGCTGAGACAGCACCTGATGCAAACCGTGAAA
The DNA here is from genome assembly GCA_015708895.1 of Populus ilicifolia. Lineage (NCBI taxonomy): Eukaryota > Viridiplantae > Streptophyta > Magnoliopsida > Malpighiales > Salicaceae > Populus > Populus ilicifolia. The sequence continues at coordinate 602,108 of SRLM01000331.1, read as the reverse complement.
CTTCTCTCATTTCTGCCAAAAATATGACACAGCAGTTTGCCACAAACATGTGGAGAAGCACCATCAGCCACCATCTCCCTCAAGGGTCCTTCATCATTTACAACATTGACCTGAGAAACCCAAGTTTGGTTTTCGGATCTCATCTAGTGTAAACTTATCTACAAGCATGAAAGTTATTCCATCACCCATGTATGGCATGTCAAATACATGAAACAGACTTGCTCGTACAGTATTTACAGTCACATAAATGGCAAACAGCACATCCTTTTGTAAAAACAAAGGCATACCCAATTAAAACCTATCCCTAGCAATTCACCAAAATAGCAACTGAGCCAAAAAGTAAATGTTCACAAATATTGACCATGATACAACATCCTATTAATACTCATGTTGAGATAATCAAATCAAGAACAGAGAAACACAAAGTTACACCAACTTGCGGCATATAAGAATATGCAGAAAGAATCATGGATATACTTAACATGGAATGACTATTTGTTATAGTAGAAAACTCGGATAAATTAGATCAAAGACAGAAATCCACAGTGTAAATCTTTGCGTGTGTGTACAACTGTAATTTATCAAAAGTGGATGATAGAAGCAAAAGCTAACCTTAGAAAGCACTTAAAGAGGTAACAAAAGCTAGTAGCCAACATATACTGCAGCATTCACAATGTAACAGTCATCATTCTTGTCTCCCATTTCTTCAACGTACACACCACTTGAGCATATCATTCCACCATCAACAACTTCAAATTTCACAATTTCCCCACTGCAATGTTTCATAAAAATATGTATTTAAGAAAGAAATGATGGGTATGTTTGATAGGCTGGTTGTTTGGGCAGTTATATTGTGCATCCCAAAGTTTGAGGAAATGACACCAGATATTCTTGAAGGCCATATGAGTAGAGATATCAACTTCTAATTGAAATCAAGAACAACGTAAGAGATTCTAGCCTTTTGCATTATAATTTATAAAAAAATTGCAATAGTTTACAGGAAAACATCACAAGGAATGCTTAAATTTCAGGCATATCCTTAAATTTTTAATCCACTGCAAACTTTAGATTGTGTATTAGTGGTCATTAATAGAAAGTTGATAGCGAACAAAGAAGATATCTTTGATGTTAGACAGCATCCGCAAGCAAAAGGTTTGGAGTAGGTCTTTTACCAACAGACACAGACTGAATTTCTTATAAAAAGAACCAATTAACTTGAGAACAGTACCTTCTCAAATATTAAATTCCACCAAATTTATACAGTGTGCTGGCATAAGTATAATTATACCCTTAACCATGCCAGACAAGAACTTGCTATATAATTCTGTCTTCTTGTTGGTAGTTAACTAACCATTAACACTTACACACTTAGTAAATGTTTGATTAGAGCGAGATTTTGAAAATGAGTTACATGACCAGTCATGGGATCCAACTAAAGCTGGCTAATGTCTTAACGCCACCTATGAAATTGCAATAAGAACTTTATATGATTTAGTGGACTTGTACTTAGTTAGAACTCCCCAGTTACAACCGCTGCAAGCTGTGCATTGATGTTATATAGACATCCTCTCAAACTTTGTTTTCTACATTCGCTTTGAGCACAAAAGGAGAACAAAAACAAAGGAAAGGAAAAAAAACACTTTTTCTCAAGAAATAGGAGAGTTGACAAAGCAAGCATCTAAGACGAAATAACATTAGATGATATTTCCAAAATGTATAGGTGTTTGATACTTTGTACTTACTAAGGGAAGACAGACTTCACCCTCTTGATATCCAATGATTGTTGCAGAGAATGTGGGACCCCCAGTTTGATCTGTAGTTTCATTTGGCCAAATGTGACCCCAGGTATGGACCCTGCACCATTTGATCTTATTATAGCATATGCAACAATTGTCACAACAACGGCACAAAGCCACCCCATACCAATCTGGAGATTGATAAAGAGAAACCTCCTCACTTGGCATTGAGGAAAAGACAGGAAATATTTTCAGAAAAGCCCATGAAGAAACCTCACTAGGCAAATAGAATTAGTCTTCCACGAATGTCTGGTGTGTATGCAATAAAAATTCAGCAAACGATATCATGCACAATGCATGAAGCTGTGTTCGTAGCAATTGATGGTATGTTGTGAACCTGTAGATAATTTTGAGATTCAATCTAAATGATAATTTAAAGCGTACGAGTTCTGGCTTTACCAGTATATGAAATCCATAAAAAAGCAGACCACTGAGTGCTTTATTCTTATGCCTGGAAATTCTCAACAAAGGAAAGATGCAGAGCAACAACACTTTCCACAGAAACAATTGAAATCATATTCAACGAATGGATGCTGTTGATGTAATCATCTTCCCAGAAAACTTATCACAATCTGAAACTTCTTAAAGCTCTCTCTCTACTTGATTATTCCATTCTATTCCAATCAATCTTTCTTTCTTTGACCTTTTGGAATTCAATAGTGGAAACGCAGTAGTCTGTGAAACTACGGAAGCCCATTCTAAAAACAACACACGAGAGATGGTATCGTTTGCAATCTCATCATTCTATTATGTGAATCCACAACAAATCCTCACTTCTCAACTAAAACTGGATATCAAATCATCGCATCTCAAGCCGCAAGAGTAACAGTCACCCGCAATGAATAAATTATAGCAAGAAAACAAAAGAAAAAAAACGAAACTTCAAGAACATACAAGTGATAACTCATATACCTCTACGAAATGCAGGAATTGAATTTGAGGAGATGGCATCCCTGCATGCACGCATGGCCGCAGCAGTAATATCTTGCCTGTATTGCACAATCAAGGAATCAGACTTATGTTCACATAATTCCAACAATTGTGGACCAAAAGACAGAAATCTTCGAAGGATATCTATCAAATATGCCCAAAACAAAGTACGCTCAGGAACAAACAGGGCTAAAAAGGGTCAGAGTTTTTACACACCCATGTTGATCATAGCCAACACCCATCTCCACAAACAAGAGCTTCATGGATGCATTTGAGCTGGGGTTGACTGCAGTTCCACTTTGTTCGGCTTCCATGGGAGTAGTTCTGGCTTTCACTTGGCGTGGAAATCGAGGGGTTTTTAGAGAGATAGATGGTTTTACTGAATTTGATGGGTGATTCTTTGGGATGTGGCGATCAAGAGGCCTAAACTCAGTGAAGGCAAATAGAAGAGGAAACTTCAGGACAGATGCAGTCATGTCGGTTCCCAAAACAACATCGTATATTTCGTTCTGGGACTTGGGGCGTATAAAAGAGGGAAAACTTCAAGATTGTCTCCCAACCATTCGGTCCGGGTGAATATTTACAGAACAAAAAAATTTGATTTGTAAATTTTATATTTTTATTAGAATTTCTTAAATAAAGAGCTAGATTCCCTATGAAATGACATTGTTTTTAACAATAAAAAGAGGCATAATTTGGGTGAAATGTATGATCAAATTTGAATTGAAAGACCTAATCAAGAATTTAAAAAAATACAAAATTTATGTAAAAGAACTCTTAGATGATAAAGTTGAGACTATAGTTCTAGAGTATTTTCCAAGTTATGTCAAAAATTAATGTTCATAATCTGTGGGAGAGAAAAGCTTTGATAGATCTAGAATTACCCTCCTAAGTACACAAACATTATTATTTGCCCACTTTGCGTCTCCCACGTCAAAAAGTTAAGAGAAAATTATTTATTTGGTGTTCATCATTTTATTTTTCTTTCTATTTGGGTTTAAGTGCATGTTGTCAATTCAATTTATAAATAATGATGTCACTATATGACTTAAATTCTAAGTTTTTTCATGTTGAATGTTTATCCTTGTCTTATTATTTATAATTTTTTTAGCCTATTATTGTTTGATATATTGAATCATAATAAAACCTTAAGATAATTTTTTATTATAAACTTCTAGGATTAAACATTATTAAATGAGTGGATGATAAAAATACTTTATCATGATTAGTGTGATTTTAAATTAAAAAAAATCTAAAGAATTTAATGAATCTTTAAATAATTTAATTTAGATAGAGACATGATGAATTATTAGATAGAGATATTTTTAATGTTATTCAAGAGAAAATATTTAATAATTAAGGAATGTTTTCTTTTCTTCAATGTGATGATTTGAAATTTTATAATAAAAAAATAATAAATTAGATTAAATCAAAAGCTCTAGATTTTTGTTTATTATGTCTATAACTTTAACTTTTATATATATATATATAAGTGTGTGTACATACACACACATATAACCTAAATATTTATAGAATTCATCTTCTAAAGTATTTGACGAAAGTAAATTAAAAGAACATAGAACAAAACTTAAAATTATAAAGATAATAAAAATAAATCTACAACTTTTTATTTCACCAAAGTTAATCTCACATAATTTATTATCACTCATTATAAAATTCTAAATCTTCACTTTAATGAAAAGAAAAGATCCCTTAATTACTCAATATTTTCTTTTGAACTGAATTAAAATTATCTCCACCTAACAATTCAATATATCTCAATTTAAATCAAATTATTTGAAGATTTATTAAGTTCTTAGATTTTTTTTAATACAAAATCACATTAATTGCAATAAAGTATCTTTATTTTTCTTTGAACTAATGTTGTTTAATCATGAAAGCTTGTAATCATATGGCACTGCACCTGGTCTCATTATGTTTCAATAGATAAAACAATAATTGGTCAGAAAATTATAAGTAATAATATCAAGATAAATCACTTGAAATTTAAAAATTTAAAATAAAATAATTTAAAATTTAAATTGTGTGATCAAAACTAGACTATATCAAAACAATAAAAAAATAAAATTTAGTTTATAATAAATATAAAATAAATCATTTCACTACACACATCTTTTTTGGCTATTCTCTTCCTTGATGTCCTTTATTTTTATTTTTATTCTGTACAAAATCTTCTTTTTTTCTTGGTTTTCTATCCAAAACTGACAAATTCTTACCGTTATTGACTTCTAACTTTTTTTTCTTCATCAGATCGATTTATTTTGAAAAACTCATATTTATGGTTATCCTTAGACATCAAGATCGCTTAATGTGGGATATTTATAAAGAATAATTTGCTAAGATGTACTTCATGATAAAGAAATTTTCTTATTATTCTTACAATAGAAATTCTCACTTGTGTCATTCTTTTCTTTTCAGAATTTGTAAACAAGTGAACCAAACCTCTTCAAGGTAGATTTTCTTATTTAATTAGCTTTTAAATTATCTTTTTTTATTATTATGAGCCTCAATCCAATTAAAAATAATGTTTGCTAGAATTCAAGGATGAATGAACTTTCACTTTAATATCCATAATTCCATGAATTGATTTATCTATGAACAAAAATAAATAAATAAATAAAATTATACATTAATAGAGATATTGAAGATAAACTACTATAGATTTAAAGCAAGGATATGTACAAATCATATAAGAATTAAGTACATCATCACATATGAGTTCATTATACTTTTCAATTATCAATCACTTATTAGTTTCGCATATTCCTTGTACCTTAGTAAGAAAACACAAGAACAGTCTCGGGGTGTAGTGCCTCTTGCATTGATACAAATCAGATATTGACTCCTACATCTCTTATTTACCCTATTTGTTTGTCTAAAATCACCTGCATGACAACTCCACTAACTTACTAGGGTTTGTTTATGCTTTATGCTTTATGCTTTGTTCGTTTGTTTTTAAGGACGGCGTTGTGTTATCGTTGCTATGGGAGGTTAAAGTGCTGTGTTACTGCCAGCACCGCCGCACCCCAGAAAAGCGTGGCCGCATTTGAGATTTTCAAGCTTCCTTTTTTATTCGAAGATCGCCTTTAAAGATAGCAGTCAAGGGCATGAATAAAATAATAGATTGGAGTAATGAATCATTAAAAAATATTTGATTCCAAGATCGCGACGGTCATGGTACTGAGAAACATGGTGTTATACATCTTTACAGCAAAAGGCAGGCAGCAATTCTGAAGCTGAGTTTGCTAGAGATTAGCAAGGTGTCGACGACCTGCATACAAGTTTTTGTTGCTGCTGGTTTTGACATTGTACGTGACATGATCTGGCTTTATCTCTCAACTCTTGGAAAGCCCTCATTGTTTCCACATCGAAACCTCCAGCAAACTGGCACAAGATAATTGAGGCATTAGCGCGCTGCAACCAAGTATATATAGTTTGTTCAAAGGTTAAAAAAAAAACTAGTAAATGGGTCTTCACCTGATGTACCCGGAAAGCATATCGGACTCCCTGGACTATCAGCTCCTCTTCTTCAGGCCCCCCACCACCACCAGTTTCAAGCTCTGCAGATACTCTCTTCATGCACTTCATTGCTAATTTCACAGATGCCAACTTGATCTGCGCAACAATGTGCCAGTAGACTAATTTAGCTAGATAGCTAACAAAATAATTTCAGAACGCAATAAATTGGAGCTATTAATGAAGATTCAAAGCATAAAACAAAACAAGTCATCAACCTTAATGCCACTTTAACAATTGGATTAACTGTCAACGAGACAGTCATCAATCTGCATGACAACTACTGAAGAATAATAAATAAAAGATCTCATATAATTTGAATCAAGCCTAGCAGTTAGTTCACTTGCTGCAACTTCACTTTTTTCCTCTTCTTTTTGGGAGTAGAACATATTATTTATGGGTCAGCTGGGTTGGTAGGACTTTAAAATCCTTCGAGCTACTATACTCGCAAAAAAGAAACCATGTGCTGGTTAATGGGGTCACCTTGGAGAATCTCTACAAATGAATCCAAATTTTAAAAGCAGACAAGCAAATACATTTTAGAAATCTGGAAATTCACATGCACGCTTGCAGGCGTGGGCAGAGAAAATAAGGCAAAATCTAACTTTTCTTTTGTCATCTACTCCAACTACAAATTGTATTATAATGCCTAGCAGAATGTGTCACCATTAAAGTTAAGTTCTCTCCAGTAACTATAATTAAATACAAGACCATCTGAAATCTATATCTAGATTACCAAAAGGTGGGATTTGTGGGCCTGCGTGTCATTGTACTATTTCCAAACATGGCAGAAATTACAGGCCAATAATTGTCCAGAGCCGTTGGAAAGGGGTAAATTACCTGACTTACTATTCCTGTTTCGAGCATCCAATCCGTTGGAATCCGAAATCCCTTGTATCTCATGGTTGCCGATTCCCTCATTTTTGATAGATTGTAAACACCTCGCTCTAATCTGTAACAGTCACACAGCTTAAGAAACAATATAAAAAAGCATGTAATGTAAAAGAGAGAGATCATGCACGTACTTTTCAAGCAAAGCCTGCATTTTCTTGAGAGCAGGGCCGCATGGCTGGCGGGGATCGTCTCGAAATAACAAGGCTTCCGATTCTACCTTCTTGAGATCACAGTACCCAAAGGCAGCCTCGCGCAATGCATCTGCCTTCTGCTCTGGCCAATCGAAGTGTTTAAGCACTGCTCTTTCGTCGACCTAAAGATTCACAGCAAGGAAGGAAAATATATATGATCTCAGGAAGATGAAATGGAACGCCAAATTTCGACTAAATTAATGACAATTAAAAATTTACCAGATAAGATAGCTCATCGTCCAGCCATTTAACAAAAGGGACCACATCTTCAATACCCGTAAATGCAGCATTCTCTACTTCTTTTATCAAAAACCTAATAAAATCTCCTTGTATTTCCACGTCTGTTTTTATCTGTAAAAACACCACCATCGGCAGCTAAATAAATCCTTCTAATTGAAAAGGAAAAGACACAACCTTAATTTTGTGATCGATAGACACAAACATTAACCTTGTCTAAATCTTACACTAGCAAAATCTAATAACATATGCATTGAAGACTCCCACCATGTCCAGACTTACTAAGAGCCCTTCTTTTTCTTTTCTTCAAATTAATTTATATATGTGTTAAAAAAACAATTTTTTTAAAAAAATATATATATTATTTTATGTTATAGATTGCCCATCAAGATCTACCCCTTTTCTTTTCTTTTTTTCAAGAAATTCTACAAGCACTGTCTTGTCTCTGAAGCAAACAATAAAATCCAAACCAAAGAAGACAGTGAGTGAAAGGAACCAATAAAGTCACTCAGACCTGCCAGTTATCACTCCAGTGGCAAATCTAGTAAATATCCCAGAAACTTGAAAGAAAGGGAATTCAGTACTTACAGCTAACAAGTGAGTCGACCTATTCTCTATCTCCCCTATCATATCTCGGGCATTAGCCGATGCCGGTAAAGTCTCCGCCATTCCTCCACTGCACTCCCGCCTTGAATTCTTCCGCATTAACGAGTGATAAAACTCCACCACCTCCGGCACTCTCCTCACTTTCTCCGCCCCTACTCTCCTCACCTTCGGAGGCGGTGGAGGTGGAGGAGGAGCGACCTTCTTAGCCACCGGAGGTGGGTTAGGTGGCGGCGGCGGGGGAGGAACAGGTGGCCCTACAACCGATTGGTCAGAACTGGTGGGTGAAACTGAAGGCGACGATGTTGCCGGCGATGACAGCGATCGTTTTGGTGGAGGTTTAGGAACCCTTGGAACTCGAGATCTGAGGTTGGCCAGAGTCGACTCAGTGAGTTCCTCCGAGTTACACCTGGAATGCCTCGGCTTCTCGATATCCACACTCTCTTCCATTCTCTTTGAATGATTATCGACATTTTGAACCTGACTCGATGAACTCACAATGTCCGTACACTTGACTACTTTCTTCAAGCTTCTAATCAAGTTAGACTTGGTCGTGACCTCCATTAACCCTTGAAACCTCTGGGAAGAAGAAAACTCTGTTTCATTCTCACGATCCGACATCGCTTTCTTCAACTCCTGAATTTCCGCTTCTAGCTCCTTAACTTTCCTTTCACCCTCTTTTCTCTCCTCTTCAAATCTCCCTCTCACTTCACTCAAGTCCGCTTTTAAGCACTCGTTTTCAAGCTCTAGAGATTCTATCTTCTTCACTGCCTTCTCAATCTCCAGATTCTTATTAGTAATCTCAGTTTCCAAAACAGGAATTATAGCAACACTCTCTTTTAAGAGCTTAAACTCAAGAAGTTCAGTCTTTAAGAGAGATTCACGTTCGCGAAGCTCTTCAACGAGTTTTAATACCTCTGTTACGTCGGGCGGACGAGGCTGTACTTGGGCGGAGGAGCGAGGGAAGTAAACACCAAAAGAGCGAGAAAAACCCCCCTTCTGGGAGGAGGCTTTGCCGGAACTAGGAGAAGGAAGGGGAGGTTTTGGTAGTGGCGTATCATTACGCGTTTCAGTTTTGTGTGCTGGTGATTTTTGCAAACCCATTGCCAGCCTTACCTTGCCGGCTACCATGATTCTAAGCTTTTAAGATCAGGGTTAGGTTTTTCTTTCTCTTTATATGATTTTGATTTTACGGTCCGCTGGTTTATGATGTGTGTAGATATGAAGGATAGACAAAGCCGCCGTTGTCTCTCCGTGTTGTCTGAAAGATAAGGGAGGGAGAGACAGAGAGAGACTTGGACTTTGAGAGAGAGAGAGAGAGAGAGAGAGAGAGACAGACAGGGGGGTTGATGAGTGCAAGAGAGGGAAGCGAGTTAAAAGAGTAGAAACTAAGAACTGAACTTTAACTAAACAGAGGAGAGAGAAAGGGCACAACCGTCGAGGAACGGTCTTCTTTCATCGGATCCAAGTTTTGAAATTTTTTGTCGATGTTACTTATATAAGCTAACAGAGAAATAGACGTTGGTGTCATGTGTAAAATGCAGTTACGAGGTAACGAACGCGATTTGGTCAATGACTATACTGCACGCGTCTATTCCCCGAATGGTAGCGTTCTTTTCTTAAGGGAAAAAAACTGTTTGTAAAAGGTCAACCGTTGAATTATTATGTGTTTGGTTTAAAACTATATTCTACCTTTCTTATTGTTTTTGTGTTTTATGATTTTTCAGTAAGAAATACTAATTTAAAAAAAAATTATGCATATCAATTAATAATTTTGCATTCTTTGTTTTGGATTTTGCAAACAATACATAATTTTTTTACCAGCATTTTTATTTATAGTCATAACAATTTTTTAACCTATTTTTTTTACATTACTTTTATTTTATTTTTTTAATATAATTTTAACAACTAACGTTGAAAGTCTGATCAATTTAATACAATGTTATTGTATTTGAAATATATGGTTTAAGAAAAGATTTGACAATATTAAATAATTTATTTTATAAAAATACTTGTAATTTTTTTTTTTAGATGAACGTGGGTGTCCGGATCAGCTTTCGCGCACCACGACTAATCCCACGGGCCCTAAAGCTAACGACCATGTAAGCCTACAGTGGTCATCATATGATCAACCAAGGACTCGAACCTGAGACTACAGAGGGAGCAAACCCCTTGATCTCAAGTCCTTACCACTTGACCACCACCTAAATGGTTATACCTGTAATTTTTTATTTACCCATTAGATTAGTCTCAAGTTCTTTTAAGAGATTTTACAAATCAATTAAGGTCAATGAAGCTTTTATATTAGCTTAGAGGAGGTTACTTTATCAATTTTGTTATTTTTCTAATTAATTTTAAAATTTAGCTTGTTTTTTAGTTATATTTAATTTTTAAATTCAAAATATTCATATTGTTCAAATATCAATATAAAACTTATTTAAAAGTTTGTAATCCTTGTTTTGAAGCCAAGCCAATAAAAGAGAATTATTCAATTGTAAAATTTTAAATTAAAGTTTTTGTATGATTTTTTTATTTTTAATTTTTTCTATTCAGCTACACTAATAACAATAATTATATCAAATGAGTATGAAATGAATTTCATGTGTAAACTTGACATGTCATTATATACAAGTTTTATAAATAAGATTTATTTTATAATTATTATAACTAGTGAAAAATAAAGGATAACTCACTTCTTCTTCAAAATTTAATTATGATTTTTCAAACTATAACTAAAATTTTAAAATACAATTTTTTTTTTTAATGATCATTAAAAATATCTATTAGTTGTTTGTTGTTTGATATTTTTTTGGATGGGAGATGTGCTGAGTGCGCGTGGGTTTGCGTGGTGGACTACACTTGGGTGATTGTTATGGGCGATAATTTGAGTGCAATGAAATCGATCTGGAGAGAGTGGGAAATTCAGAAACTAGATGGTTACTTGCAACGGTCGGCTTTCGTAACTTGTTTTCTTCTTCTCGTCTCTTCAGTTTCTCGCGAGAGAATTTTATAAGGGGCAGTTTGGTTTCGGGTTCAGTCAGCACAGGTCAAACAGCTCCTTTGACTACCTTTTCTTTTTACGCCGTTCTTTTTCTTTTTCCTTTTCCTTTTCAATTGTCATTTACTTATCAAACGACATCCAACTCCGCGTAAAGTGTGACTATTTTTTTTTTTTCTAATTTTTTTAAAATAATAGTAGTATTATGAGACCATACTCTTTAAACTAAATATCACATAAAACAATAAAATGTACGGGTTGTTTGTTGACTAATTGATATCAATGTGCTGTTAACACACTCAATACATTGCTCCTCGTCCTCCCCTGGTATTTCAAATTGGATTGTGGCAGTTTTTTTCAATTTAGTTATTAAATTTTTTGTTTTTAATTTTATTTTTGTGTTCAATTCTTTTATGTTTTTAGTGGATTATTTGAATTGCCTGATTAATTTAATGAGATATGTTTATATTTGTAACATCAAGAAATAATTAAAAGAATAAAAAACAAACTTAAAAAAAAATTAATGGCCTAAATCAAATTTTCATGAAAAAAATTATAATTAGTTCCCTTATTCTCCATTAACTTTATTTAAAATCCCTTTACCTTTTAAAATTTTTGCCAATGACCTAAATTTTTATTTTGTTTATTTCTCAATATTTGAGTTTGATATGATAAAAAAAAAATTTTTCAAGCAATAAAAACAAAGAAAAAATTATTAATTGCCAGATTTTAGAGACAAAAAAGAAAAAATTTATTACAATATTTTTTATTATTTATATCATCTGAAAAAATAAATCATTATTAGAAAAGTTTTTTCAATTGATTTTACATTTTAGATCAACCTAAATATATTTTGATTTGTGATTTAAGAGATTGAATATATAAATATTTAAAAATAAAAATAAATTTAAATAAATTTTTAAATTTAGAAACCCTTGCCCAATTTTTCAACATCTTTAGAAATTAAAAATTAGACATATATATGTCATCATCCACCTTTTAGATAAAAAAAAAGACCATACACCTGGAACCATACACCTGGCTTTGCAGACGTATATACATTACTTTTCTTTTTCTTTTTTTTTTAATTTTATAGGCCAAGCATATTAGGCTGCCACTCAAGCACAAGTATCTAACCTTTATTGTTTTAGCTCATTTTAAATTATTTATTTTTACTAAATTTTATTAAACATACTACAAGATATATTAAGAATATCATCCTATTAAATACTATTTAATTTGGATTTAGTTTTTGAGTAAGATTATTTCTTTTATGCACCTTTTCATGATTTTTTTCGCCTTTTCTTCTAAAATTTTATTTATTAGTTTTCACGTGCAATTATTTTTATTATCATATAATTACATAAAAAAAACTCTAAAACATTTATTTGTATTATTATTATATTTCTTTAATATATGTGCAACCTGATCATTAAAAAAGATTATTTTTTAAAAACAATTTCTTTTGTAATTCAAATAGTTTTTGCTTTAAAAGATAAAAATTCTAATAAATAGATTGCCAAAAAAATAAAAGCATTAATAGGATGAATATTTTTTAATTAAAGATATTTCTTTTAATCATTATTTCATATTGTTGAGAATCTTTTAGATATTTATTCTATTCAACTTTGGATTGTTCAAGAAAATTATATTTTTTGGTTAAGAAAAATTGGTTGTTGAACAAAAAAATTATAATTCCAAATTATTTTGTTTTTATAAAATTTTATTAGTTTTTTTATGAAAAAATTGTTGATATATAATTAAATAAAAATAAATAAATTTCTCCCCACAACACAAAATCAAATACCTTTATATACATCTATCTGTCATCTTTCTAATTCAATCTATGATTTCCATCATCTTTTTTGTAGCATGTATTTACACATATAATTTTTTAATTTATTTTATTTCACTCACGTGCTAACTTTTTCATTTATAAAAAAAATATCTTAACATATTTTTGTTTTGTGTTGAAAAATAATTTTTGATTCTACCAATAGCAAAGCTCATGTAAATTTATTATTATAGCAACTAACTAACTAATACAGTGAGTGATTGCTCTATTACTGATAACTATAAAATAATATTATTCTCACTAAATATGTTGATCAATGGTGATGATAATATTATTAATATTTTATGACAAAATTACTCTAAGCCTCCCAAAATTTATTTGCTATTACACTTTATTTTTATAATTTTATAAATTACATCTTATATACCATAATTTATAATTTGTATAATACTTTACATCATTATTGAAGCAAAAAGGGGGGGGAAATCAACAAAATAATATAAAATAATTACAAGATTATTATTATATTTTAAATAATACCTAAAAAGCTTTTTCTGTGTTCAAATTATATAATTATGATAAAGTTTTTGTTACGTAATATAGAACAAAATAGTCATTAGCTGTTGTGTTAATATTACACCATTTTTAAACTCTATTTTTAGCCATAACCACTATCAAATTCCTTCTATTTTTACACACTACTCTTTCATCATGGTCACTACTTTTTTCTTACCATGTCCATTATTTCTAACCATTATTAAAAAAAAACAATATTATTTCAATAAAATAATTTAGTACCTCAATCTTTCTTTCTTTTTCTATCATAATTTAAGTAAACATAACATTAATTATATTTTTTATATATAAATACTTTTAACAAGTACGCTCATGCACACAACAACAATCATAATTTCTTCCCACAAATATTGCCAACAAGCATATATAATAAAAATAGTTATCTTCTCTACATTGTCAAGAAGCATATACATACACATTGCTAACAAACATAAATAACATTTTCTATACCACATTGCCTCCAGGAACTCACACTATAACCACAATTTTTTAGATTTTATAGTTATATTATCAACATGTCTTCATCTATATTAAACATTAATAATATATAAAGTTATAGCAACTTGGATGAACTAGAGTTCAAGAATAAAAAAATGCATAAAATATGAAAACAAAATAGCTATCAAGATATTGGAATTATAAGCTAGTTTAAATAAGTCATTTCACAAATATGATGACAAGTCACATGACAATACCTTTATTGATTGATATAAACTTATAAATGAATCTGAAACAATTAAAAGAATTGAAAGAGGTGATAATAATGGTGAACCAATACTTCGTGAAATGAAGAAAATAAAAGACTCATTACAATAAAATTTGGATTAAGAATGAAGACTAACTTTGTAAATGTAAAGTTATTGTTGATAGCTTATTTAATATGTGCAATATTATTATATCTAAATGTTATATTGTTGACTTTAAACAAGTAAAATCAAATAAATATATTTTTTAATAAATAAAATATATAAAATACAAATATATTGTTCAGTTTAAGCAATAATAATCTAAAATATTGCATTTATATTAACAAAACAAAACATTAATAATAATTAACATAACTCAAATCATTCATAATTCTCACTCAATGCAATTAGTATGGGTAGAGTTTAAAAAGATATACCAATATTAGCATGTCAGTTTAAAAAGTATTGATTAATAAATATAAAATTTATAATTGCATTGATAAGAATTACCAAACATATTCAAAAGACTTCTTTGTGATAGGGTATAGGATTGAAAAGATGTATTAACACCCTTTTTATTTTCACATATGGATATCTTGCTACCTCATCCATTACAGGATGTTTTACAATCATTGTTACCTTTAATTTCTTAAGCATTATCCCTTGGACAACTTCTAAATTTATCACCATGTAACATGTGAATATTGTACCTGAGTGTAGAATCCATTTTTTTAAAAAATACCAGGTTGATTGTTTTTGGATGATATTTTACAAAATGTTTATTCTTTAGAAAATATTTTGTGCAATGTTAAAAAACAAAAGACAGAGACCTAACTATTATACAAGTAATTATTATATGGGTAATTTTTAAAGTTATAAAAGTTTAATTTTTAAAGATATTTGATTTATTTGTAAGATTAAATGATAGTAAAAAGAGTAGGGGTGAGGAAAAAAAATAAGTAACCAAAATTTTTTTTTTTAAAAAAACTAACCAAAAAATCTAAACAAAAAAATCAGTTTAGAAAAGTTAAAACATTTCTTGTTCAATTTGGTTTTGATTTGAGAAGTTGAACTAAATCGGTTTAGTTTAAACCTTCAAACCAAACCAATTAGGAAGGTAATTTTTTTTTTTTGCTTAAAACCCTAAATTTCGGCCATAGCCAACCCCCCTTCCCTTTCTAATCTCAACTATTTCACAACTTCATACCCCTATCTTTTATCTTTATTCCCCGCCTTTACCCTCAATCTCTTGCACAGCCAGCCACTATAAACACAGCCCTTCCTCCCTGATTTTAAAAGTCTACACGCAACATGTGAAGTAGATTTATTAGCTCATGTAGGTTTATGAGCAAAGAAGTTATTGAAGACTTGGCTCTAACTTTTAATATTAAAAAAGATTTGAATGCATTATCAGGAAAGTAGCAGATAAAAATCATCTCTAAGTAAAATCTTTTAGCTTTATTTTTTGGTTTACTATTTACAGGACCTATAGTTCTATACACTCTTATGTTACTGCAATGATTTTTCTTTATCAAGTTATTTTTATTCGAATAAAAATATAGTACAACAAGAAAGAGGAAAAGAATTTGCCAGGGGAAAACATATTAAAAAAATAACATAAAAATTTTAATTTATAACAATATTGTTTAGCATTTAAAAAAAATTAAGTTTTACTCAAATTTAAAAATATGAACGTAATATTTTTTATTTATAAATTTATTAAAATAATATATTTTTTATTTTTTAAAAAATATTTTTGATATCAATATATTAAAATAATATAAAAATATCGAAAATATTAATTTAAAAAAAAACAAATTAATTTTATTAAATATTTTTTAAATAAAAAAATAAACGGGCGGTTTTGACTCCAAACCTGCTCCACTTTCCACCTGCTCCTCTTAGCGGAGGTGGTGCTGTAAATTTGTCGTATACAGTGTGGATTGCATGTGTAGCCTGATGCATCACTTTCACAGTAAGTTGCTGAGGGTAAGCTAATCGTGACCGTTAAATGACCTCGGAGGACCCTTTTCATTTCCAGCAGTTGGATCATGAAAGAGTGGTAAATAGAAGAGCAATGAGTGCCCTGGATTCTCAGGTCTCTTTGTCTGGTTCTTTTAGTGCACTTCGCTGGGGACATTATCTTTGACCAAGTGCGCAAAATTTCAATCAAGTTTCGGATTCTTCCCGTCGCTCTTCACGGGGGTGAGTGGCCCCGCGGTTTACCAAAAGCTTTATAAAATTTTTATTTTTTGATTTTTTTATATTATTTTGATATACCGAAATTAATAATAAAGTTTTATTTTAGGGCAATAATTTACATTTGGAACCATGCACAAGGGAACACTTTGCGTGCTCGGGCGATTCAAATTTTAAATAGAAGGAGCTAGAAATCGCTGAACTATTTTCACAGGTAGTGAGGCACCGCTAGATGATCAAAGTGGCATCACAAGATGGTTTTCAATTCTCTACCATATTTAATTTGGTGAGAGCACGAGCCTGCATGAGGACTGTAATTAAGTGTTTAAATCATTGTGAATATTCAATTTCATTGATGCAACTAATGTGGGGCCAAAAACGAATTCTTTTTGAAATCTAACAAGGTTTCGGAAAAGTTAGGAGGGAATGATGCAATTTTTGGGAAACAGCATAGTTTCTATATAATCATTATTATGAATTGCATCCGTTAAAGACTTGCTATTTAGAAAAATGATTTAAATAAAAAAATACTATCCACAGGAGAAAACAGCCTTCAAATCACAAAAAAACACTGTTCAATCCTGTTATGCTTTACTTGTTTCTGCTTTAGTCCAATTGATTTTTCTAGGACTAATGTTTCTTTTGTTCAGCTAAAAGATTGTGCATACGACTATTATGTTAAACTTAACTTATTAGGAAAAATATTTAGTCTAGATAATGTTGTTTTGAAGAATAAGAAGATGAAAGTTGTGTTGTTGATAAAACTGGTTATTCAACTATATTTTTTAAAATATTTTTCTTTCATGTACTATCTTTTAATTTTTTAATCAAACTATACTATTTTAATATAAAAGAACCAAGAAAACACTTCTAGGCTATATGTATATAATGCTGGCTAGCACTCAGCTTTAAGAGTCGAGAACTGCGAGGTACTTGGGCCAGATTAAAAAGATTTTCCAGAACTTAATGTAGAAGATGAAGTATATGCGCTTTGTCTTACTCTAAAATAGACAAAAATGCAATGCCTTTTGTAGCGATCACCTCATCACATGTGAAATGTATTCCATTCCATCAGCAAGAGAGTGACGATGGCCATGAGAGGGATGAGTAGTGTCTAAGAAAGCATGAAAGGAATGTAACTAGAGGTGGGAATAAATGGGCGATTGAGGGGGCCCCTGGACGTGGTCCTTGAAACTCTATCCCTTGTGTCTGTGTGTGTGTCTCTCTCACAGGATATATAATCGTTTTCGTGCATAAGCCGGTGCACACATCAAGCTGGCCAACAAAATCGACATTATTGTTTTTTTTTTTATTAATGTTAATGTTTACATCAGTTTCTATCTGTTTTAGTAATTTTAGAATAGATGATTATATAAATTTTTAGTTATTCTAAAATTTATGAAACTTAAAATAATAATATATAAAAAAAATTAAAACTTATTAAAAAATAATATAAATCATATTATATAATTTTATTTAACAATTTAAGTTAATGAATTGAAATGATTATTTAACATAATATTAGAATTTTAATGATTAAATGATTGCGGGTTTGAATTTTATTATTTTTATTTATTTGATAAAAATTAAATACAAGATAATATTGATCTATATAAATTTTAAATTACAAAAATAGTTAAATTATTTTAAAATATATTTTATATTATTTTTTAACAAAATCTGATAAATTAAATTAAAACTCTCAAAACCGACACTATTGTTTTCATGCTCGGATTGGTGCTAGGGTTTTTCCTTCCTGGTAAACAACGAGATGTGGTTCGTGGAAGGAGCCAGCTTGTCACATGATAGGATAGTGACGCTTTAATTTTGTGTTGCACAGAATGATAATCTAGACGGTGGATGGATAGGAAGATATATATATATATATATATATTGTTAAATTATCGAATTAAATATTAGAAATTAACTAATTTTAAGTCTTTTTCTTGATTTGCCAGCGATTATATATAAGCTTTCCTATTAAAAATTATACAGGTGAAACGATAAAGAAAATAATGAAGAGAAATATTATGAGTGGGAAATAATAGATAATGATCAATCGGGAATGAAAATGGATGCACAATAAATTAAGTTAGATAAAAAATAAGATATTACATGGTTAAAGTACATGTAATATTTTTCTTAAAGCCTTAGCCCCTCTCTCTTCTCTAAGCAATTATTCCCAAAAGAACACATGTTTTTGAGCTGCCTTCAATGAAAATTACACTAACGGCAAACCTTCTTCCTCTCATTTTATTTTTTCTTTTCTTTTGTAATAACTTTGTATTTAGTTACTCGATCTGATGTCTTTATGATCCTAAATAATTGTGAATTTAGATTTGTATTATCTAAACTTCATGGTTTGGTTAGGTTTTTTGCCCTTAATTTTTAATATTTTTTAACTTTTTATTTGGGTTGATGGTGGGTTTATTTAAATCGGAAATTAATTAAATAATAAGATTTAAATTTTATTTAATTTCTTTGTTTTTAAATATTTTTTTTTCAAAATTAAGAATTGTTAGGTAAATATAAACCTTTTTCCAATAATTGAAAAGGAAAACATAAATTAAGATAAATTTCCTAAAAAAATAAAGCTCTTCATTGAGATTCTAATGACATCAGTCAAGAACATGATATTTATATGTTTACAATTCTAAGAAAAATGAGGAGAAATTTCGCATCATCACGGGCCCGTAAAATTTCTAAGGAGCTTCTTTCAAAATAAAATATATGAAAATAGTTTGTCTAAAAATATATATTAAATATTTTTTTTGTTATTTAACACACACATATATATAAAGTTAAAATGTAATAGCTTCTAAGATAGATTTGAAAATCAAGTTTCATGGTCAAAAGGTTACAAGTGGTGAATCAAACGACATTTTTTTTTTGTGAAAATTAATCTATTATAAAAACTATGAACTATTTTTAAAATACTAAAAATAAAGAAAGATTATCTAATATGCATAAATTCTGTCAAAATGCTAACCTAAATAAATAAAAAATAAAAAATTACTCATAAAAAATTACATAAGGCATAAAAAAATCCAAAATGAATTTAAAATTATATTAGAAAACTGTTTAAACAAATATATAACTTCTATATATAAAAAAAAAACTATCTCCAAATCACTGCATAACTAAACAACTCACAGAGCCTCAAATTTTTTAGAAAATCCCCTAATTTATCTTAAACAACCACCCAAATACCACACAATGATTTCAAAACATTAAATTTGTTTCAAACAAACAATAATTTTCTTAGAAATTTAATTAATAAATATTATTATTTTCAGAATGTAAAGTTTCAAAACTTCTAAGGAAAAAACAGTGCCGGATAACACTCAACCATTTAAAAATATCTAAAAAAATATATTTTTTAAATAAATGTATCTATAAAGATATTTAAGGAATAGAACAAATTTAAATGTTGTTAGATAAAATATTGAAGAAATTCTGCCATAAAACTTTCAAATAAATAATAAATAAAAGAAATTGAATTTGTTAAGAAATAATTTTTATTTTTTTAAAATAACACTACTATTAAATTATAAAAAACTTAAAAGAAATACAAATTTCTCAAGATGTTTATATGTATTTATTTTTTATTTCAAAACTTCAAGAAAAATAAAATTTAAAGAAAAAAGTTGAAATTTATGCTCATACAACAAAATTTATAAATACTTAGCTTTTAAAATATTTGAAAATGATTTTAAAAATAATTTTTGGAAAACATATGAGGTATTGTAAAAAGTTCAAAATAGGTCTAATGATAATCTTAAGACTTTTTAAAAATATATATATGATGTTCGACCACTAGTTTTTCCCAAAATTAAAAAGTTTATTAAACATTTTATGAGGTTTTGATCATCTTTTGAAAACATTTTACTATAGTGTATGAGAATATTTGAAAATTTAAATTTTTAAATTTGTTTTAACAGTGTGATTTTGAATAAAATCATTTTCTTACAGTCTGTAAAAATAAAATGAATAAGTATGTTTGGGATATTTCATTTCTTAAAATCTTAAAAATACATATTTTTTTTATATGTTTTTATTTTTTTTAAATAAATTTTTTATACATTTTAAAATATTTTAATATATATTTATCTTAGAAATGAAATTGAATTGAATAAAATTGTAAAATTTCCTGGCTCTCCGTTATAAAGGATGGGTGAGGGTCAACAAATAGATAAATTAGCATACAACCAGATTTTTGACCCGTAACATGCCATTATAGGTTAAATATTTTTAATATACAAAAGAGTTAAGGTATTACTATATTAGATGATATATTTTAAAAAAAAATATTAAATAATAATATATTAAATTAATTTAAATTAACTTATAAAATCTGTAATAGAATCATTAGATTATAATTAACCTCTATAAAAAAAGAAATTATGAAGTATGATCTTCAACTAACCTAATGATGAAGGACAATAAATTTTAAAAAATAACTCAAGTTAATTTAGGTGAACCTACTAAGTCTGTGATCCGAGTCAAGAGGATAACATAATCCTATATAAAAAGAATTAAAAATAATTATGAAGTTTAAGTTCTAACCAACCCAATATTAAAGAATAATATTAAAAAAAAAATCAATCTAGAAAATAATGAAAAAATAATTGGAGTCAATCATAGTTTTCATATCAAACTCACGACCTAAATTGTAAAACTAAGATAACCCATATAAAATAAATAAAAAATAAAATTTAATTCCTAACAAATGCAATGTTGAAGGATTAAATGAAAAAAATAATTTAAAAAAGGATATGAAAAGGCATCAAGTCAATTCATGTTAATCTTTCAAACTCGGGATTTGAGTAATGAGATTGAAGGTTACTCCATGACAAATAAAATAAAAAAATTATAAAATTTAATTTTTAACTAACTTAATATTAAAAAATAAAATAATTTGAAAAAAGATAAAAATAATAAATTAAAAACTAATTTTTTTAAAAAAATTACAAGACATTTTACTATTTCAGAAAGGGTCAAACTTGAAAATTAGTGAGAGTAAAAAAAAAGAAAAAGAAAAAAGAGAAATGAACATTGAGTTGATGGAGCCATATTTTATGTGTGTTTGGTGCTGTGATTATGTTTATAGAAAAATGCTATTGTCATGTGTTTGATTACGATATAAACACATATTATTGTTTGTGGGACTCATGAACATTTGCAGTTAAACCGTAAGGCAACCAAAAGCAACTTGGAATTACCTTTTGTACTGAGTTGTTAACTGTGTTTATAAATACACAGTAAATAGAGGCGTTAAAAAAGAAAAACAGAAACAGAGCACAGTAGAGGACAGCTCCCTCAGCTCGCCACTGACCTCCACCACTAGGCACTGTTCCTTTTCTTCTCCTTCATCTTTTGCATTCTTCACTGTTCACATTGCATGTGAACAATAAAAAACAGATCACCACCAATCTCCGTCATTTTCATTGCCAGTCACTACTCTTTATCTTCTTCTTCTTTGTCTTCTGCATTCTCCATTATTCATGTTGCATGTGAACGGTGAAGAGCAGCTCGCCACCTGCCTCCCCTGTTTTCACCGCTAGCCACTACTCTTTCTCTTTCCCTTTTCCTCCCCCCTCTCTTTTCCCTTGGTCTTCTTCATTCTTTAATATTCACATGAATAGCGGAGAATGCGATCATTGTTCATGGTCTGACCGGATGTGGCTTAAACTTGAATACTCCATGTCTTGCTCTCTGACCTGGTAAAATAATTTTTTTTTTAAAATTTTTTTAGATATTGTGTTTTATTTAAAAAACTAGTATTTAACATTATTCAATAACACTATATAATTATATTAGAATGAAATAAGATGATGATGTAATATTTTGAGAATTTGATCGCAATCTTAATTTTATTTTTAATAATATTTTATCTAATATGATGATATTTTATTTGATATTTTTATATATTTAAAAAACCATGAAAACTATAATATTTGTCAGAGATAGATTTTATATGTAATGAAATTGTAAATAGTTTAATAAAATAATAAAAAATATTTTATATAAAATATTATTTATTTTATAATATAATAGGAGTAGTTAAATATATAATATTTGAATTAAAAACCATCAATATTAATATATATATTTTTTAGTTATTTAATAACCTTAATTTGAAAAACTTTTTTAACCAAATATATTAAACAATTTTTTATTCAACCTTAATTTTAATTATAATTTTAATCAAATATATATTTTTTCAAATTAACTATAAATAAAAATATTTTTTATTAAATTATTACCATAACAATTATTACAGTAACAAATACATATGATATTCTCACTATCTTTGCACGCTACTCTGTGAGGAAATTCACATTTAAATGATGGCAACGAGTAAAAACAAAGCTGTTATTAGATCTTGGAAGTAGTTATATACGCCACCGCATCATGGTAGCATTCTCCATACACACCAACCAATTCATCACTTTGGTCTCTGGATTGAAAAAAAAGGCCAAACATATATTTTAATCTCAATTTCAGTTTCTAAAACATTATTTTAAATCAATAAAATTACATTTTATTTTACTAGATTAAGAATCAACCAAGCCCAAAATATTCCTGTCATAAAATCAAGCCATACCAAACAAATAGTGAAGTCCAACCTGCGTCAATAACAAGATATATTAAATATTCAAATTAAAAATAATGTTAAGGAAAAACATTTGTAAAAATAGAGCTAAACTTTTAGTCCTTGCTATGAAAAAAAGGCTGAACTTAACTTTAGTTTAAAATTCGATTTCAAAAACTTTAAATAAATAAAAAAATTTATTTGGAAAATTTTAACATTAATAGAGCTTCATTTTTCTTTTCCCAGCACCATTAGTACCCGGTATCAAACTAGTCGAGCAATCTCACCTCAACATAATAACAATAAACTATGTATTTCAGGGTTTGATTTAACGGTGAAAGAAACTTGTTTTTTTTACTGTACCTGGATTCGAGCTCTGACGTGCATGCCTGTCACCCTCACGGTGCCTTACATGCTTACTGGATTTGCAGGGTATTTAGTGGGTCATGAAAATTAATCGTAATACATGCAAGCTGACCCGAACACCCCACATAAATAAAAAACAATAAATTATATGCAAAAAAGGTAAATGACTGAAAAAAAAAATAAAAAAAACTTTGGAAAGTACAATTGTTTTTTGTGACCTGAGAGGTAAAAAAACCTGAAGACGACGTTATAGTTTCTTTTAATTAATTAATAGACGAGGACACTGCCAGATGTTACAAAAGGCTGGTCTACTTTTTATCGAATCTGAAAAGCATGTCTGTAGACTGTGCATTGATGTGCCTTCAAGTGGCTGAAGGCCATGGAAGATCGATCTTGGTCTCTGGCAAAGACATGACATATCGATACGTTACGACTATCAAGTCAATTTCGTAACTAGGTCTGCGAGAGTTGTCGGAGAAGGACCATTACTTACTTGGGCGTAGAGCTACCAGTCGCAGCTCTCATTCCAATCGAAGACCATTAGATTAGTCCCACCTCCTTGGTTTTTCCTTCTGTGATTTCAAGTAAAGGATGCCGTTTTTGGCACATTAATTTTTTTTTTTATATTTACATATTATTTTAATATACTAATATTAAAAATATTTTTTTTTAAATAAAAAATATTATCTTAATATTTTTTTTTAAAATTACTTAAAAAAATAACCATAAACAAAACAGTCCAATATATAGCAGAGCACTCGGTTTCTTCCCTCCCAACCATAACCATTCTTTTTTTCTTTTCCCGGCTTCTATACTGAGTTTCTGTACTGTTAATAAATCAATCAAGATAGTGAATTTCAAACCTTTAACACTAAAGTAGATTTATAAAAACGTTTTTGTGAAATCACAGGAGATTTCAAAGTGATCATGCTATCAAATACATAAATTAGAACTCATGGATTAATTTTATGTTTGATAATTGTTTTTTTAAAGTATTTTTTATTTGAAAATATATTAAAATATTTATTTTTGGTATTAAAATATCAAAATAATCTAAAAATACAAAAAATATATTAATTTAAAATAAAAAAATATAAAAAAAAAACTACAAAAACAAATAATACCTGAATGTAACCAAAAGGGTGATACAACCCAGCCATCCTCATTGAAGAAGCAATAAATTCCCAAAACTCATAACCTTCAAAGAAGGTAAGCAGTTAGTATGAATTATCGAGGAAATAATCAAAAGAAAGTGGCAAGTGACGAATTATTGGAAACAAAATGTTAAGTAAAGAAAAGAGACGTTGATTTGATCGGTTTCTTGTTGCTTTTAGGATGCATTATTTCCTTGAAGGTTGTTGTTCTCATTCTCAAGCTTGGCAAGTTAGTGACATGTTCGTCAAGATGTTACCATTACTCTCTCTAGAAAGTTTCTTTTGTCTTTTTGAAGTTTATTGGGTCTTTTTTAATAAGGTAATTTTGATAATTTAATAGACAAAATATTTAATGCGGAGTGTGTATATAATTTAGAGAAGTGCTCTCATGATCTCTATTAAAATTAATTTGTTTTCTGTAAAAATTATCGCGATTTCGAGTTAATTTAGTTTATAAATATAAGCACTCTACTTGCTTTTTTCATGGAAAAAACCTACAACTTAGAGTCATTGCAGCACTACTAATTCTAATAATAATAATAATAAAAAAAAAAAGTTAATTGGATGGAGTTACAACGCTTCGAGGGTTCAGGTGTTGCTTTCTTTCCTGTTTCACAAAACATTTGTGGTGGCATGAAGATGATAGTTGGCTAGCAATTATTGGTGAGGATGGTGGATTGTAAATGATACACGTAGCCTGTAGGCTCTCATATCTGTACCAGCTGGAATTTCATGACTTCTCTGTGTGCATATGAGAGACAACAATAGAACTAAAGCATGGTCGGTGGCTGTGCGGGGGAATTGTCGTCGTTTTAGGCGTCGAATTGATTTGTCCCTGTGAAGGCCGTGACCGAGCCCTGCTGTTCCCGTGAGCTTTCTGCGAGGGGCCAGGCAGGGTCACGGTCTCAGATGCTGTATTGATCACTTGTGAAAGATAAGCCGTGTGAAGTTGCTAGCAATAATTTGATCGACCATTGTATTTCTTGAGGTTGTCATGGGTTTGGAAAAGGCGAATCATTTTTCTTTACTTGTATATATATCAGAAGATCACAGGCTCAACTGAGTTTGTCTTACAAATCCCACATCGTATTAATCTTTCGACATCATGAGGATAACTCTTTCAAATTGTTTCAAATTTTAACAACAAAAAAAAATTGGCATCTTTCGGAGCTGGTGCATTGGCTAGAAAATCTTGTTCTCCTCTTTAACAACTTGAAACTCGGTTTCCTCATTAGACAGTGCTTCAAAAAAATTTAGAACAGGAAAAAGAAAAAAGAAAAAACGTTCCAAAGGAGATCGTGTGGTCTAAGAATTGAGAAGGAAACTATCTTCAATAACATAGGCAAGCAAATACTTAAATTTAATGTCATTAAATCCGGATTAGACCTTTAATATCACCATCTAACCAGTTTGAACTGAAAGTAAAGATTAGAACCCACAAGAGACATGATCGAAACCAGCCGAAACTAGTTAAACTCAAACGATGGCTCAAAAACTGACCCAGTACCAATCAGCTGAGATTTACTGGACGCCGAAGTCTAGGCCGAAAACTACAAAAAAAGAGTCCTAGAGGCCCGATGCTGATCTTTTAACCAAAATCTAGCTTGGGCCGCGGGCTCAATGTTTGATAATCCTGATTGAATATATCCTTGAGTTTTTATTTTTTTTAAAAGAATCAGATTCTCCTATAAAGCAAGCTTTGGCTGTTTTTGGCTATGAAGAGTTAAGAATATCATCCAAGGAATAAAGTACCTAGACTTAACGTTACACGAAACAAAGGAGTTCAAAATTAAAAGCATTTCGCGAATTAGTTATGCTGGTTTCCAAATATATATCACCCAAACTGAAAGCGTTGGCAAAGTATCCAACTATTTCCCAATATTTGCTTTCTTAAAGTGAAAAGCAACCTAGAGCACTGATCATGTGAGCATATGTGTTCATTTTTACAAGTAACTTGGAAGCAAAGCCTTGTTCATTTTCGTGTGTTAACAGCACATAAGCAAGACAAGAAGTAGTTAGGCAAAGATTTGTCTTCTATGATGGGTGATTTTAGAAGTACAAATTGAAAGTAAATAAAGTAAAAACGGAGAAAGAAGTAAACGTTTTAGTATCAGAAACAATGGTCACATGCATGATTACGATAAATTCCCAGGCATATGCTCTTAATTCTATCGCTTTTTGGTTTGAGCCTCAGCATTTTGTTCCTTCAACTTGCGAAAAAAACGAAATTAAATTGTTTAGTGTTCGAAGAAACCTCGGTGAATATGATTTCTAAACACTGATGGGAAATGAACTTTTGATCAATGGTCTTACTTCTGCGATGTAATTGGTGTATGCGCGCACACATGGATTTTCCGACATTACTTGTACCTAAAGGGGCAATAACTTCAAAGTCAAGAAAGAAGCAGATGATCATCTTCACATGCTTGAAGGTAATGCTCGTCGCATTCAATATATCACAGTCAGGGGTATATTGCGAATGAGCTTAAGATTCTAATGATGTCATAATTAAAAAAAAAACACTTAAATTATTACAGTTACTTCCAGATGGTAGACGTTGACAAGCCACCTGTTATAACATTAGAGTTAGTGTCGGATCAATAAGATGAAAGAAACATTATATTAGATAAGTTCGACCCACCAAAAAAATAATGTGTCATGATTATATATTAGAAATCATTTCAGAATCTTTTTCTTCTGTCACACTCCATTAAAAATGGTTGGAAAAATCTTGCCAGCTCACATGGACAGCGCAGCTTACCTTAAAACTCTCTGATCGGAATAGATCAAACAGCCCACTTGTCCATCTATTAGAGATTTCAAAGTGGCATAGTCAGGTCAAGAGGATACTTTACGTGTTAAGATTATCTATAATAGATTAATTATCTCTTGGTCGACCACAGTCCTGTACTAGTTTATGATCCGTTGTAATATAATTATTAGTTGAGGGAATTTGTTTTATGATTACGGAGACAAGGCGATTTCAGATATTGATATTAGTTATTTGCTCGAAGGAGTCAAGGTTTTCTCATCTACGTATATTTAAAGAATGCAGACACTAGCTATCCTTAAAAGGTGGTTTGGCAAGAAGAAAACAATGTTGGTGGGTAGCATAGATAAAAGATGGAAACATCTAAGTGGAGAAAACCATTGGAAGGACCTCCTGGATCCTCTTGATAATGATCTCCGGCGATACATCATTCATTACGGAGAAATGGCTCAGGCTACCTATGACAGTTTCAACGCGCAGAAGGCATCCAAGTATGCAGGAAGCAGCCTGTATGCAAAGGATGACTTTTTTACCAAGGTTCATCTAGAGAAAGGCAATCCATTCAAGTACCGTGTTACCAAATTTTTGTATGCAACATCACAAGTTCAGCTCCCTGAAGCATTCATCGTAAAGTCATTATCGAGGGAGGCATGGAGCAAGGAATCCAATTGGATAGGGTTCGTTGCGGTGGCTACCGATGAAGGGAAGACCACGTTAGGGCGGAGGGATATTGTCATTGCTTGGAGAGGTACGATACAGACCTTAGAGTGGGTTAATGATTTTGAATTTAATTTTGTCTCAGCTTCAAAAATTCTTGGCGAGTCCGGTGATCCTAAGGTGCACCAAGGTTGGTACTCAATCTACACCTCTGATGACTCACGTTCACCATACAACAAGATTAGTGCTAGAGACCAGGTAATATAGTATCTAAAATATTTGTGCTATCAGTCTATGAATTTTCAGCAGCGCGGTTATTATCTATAGATGTATATTTTAATATACATGAAATGCATTTAGGAAATTAAATGGTATTGATCTAAAAAATATCTCTTAAAACAACTCTGGTATAGCATGAGCGTTTGATAATTCTGGTTGTTCTTACTCGTTAGGTTCTTAACGAGATAAGGAGACTGGTGGATAAATACACAAATGAAGAAATCAGCATAACCATAGTCGGCCACAGCTTAGGAGCTGCAGTTGCAACTCTGAATGCAGTGGATATAGTTGCCAATGGATTTAACCAGTCGCAGAAAAACAAACGCTGTCCTGTCACAGCCATTCTCTTTGCGAGCCCTCGCGTCGGGGACTCGAACTTCAAGAAGGTTTTCTCCGGATATAAGGATCTTAGAGCATTACGCATTCATAACGTTCTAGACGTCGTTCCTAGCTATCCATTGATAGGTTATGCGGATGTAGGAGAAGAATTGGTGATTGATACCACCAAGTCTAAGTACTTGAAGAGCCCTGGAAATCTATCAAGTTTGCATAATTTAGAAGTTTACCTGCATGGAGTGGCAGGAACACAAGGGCCGAAAGGAGGGTTTAAATTAGAGGTCAACCGCAATATTGCTCTTGTTAACAAGACTATTGATAGCTTAAAGGATGAGTATCTTGTACCAGCATCATGGCGGGTCCAAGAAAACAAGGGCATGGTGCAGCAAGCGGATGGTTCCTGGAAGTTGATGGACGTCGAAGAGGATTTTATACCTGAAGAATAAAAACGATGGTTAAAAACATAAAACCTTATTGTGTTTGTAAGATTTACATGCCGTTAATTATTAAAATTGATTATAAGAGTGTGTTAATCAAGTGCCAATACCGGTAAAACTCAGCTTGAGGCATTGCGGAACCGGCAGATGATCAATTGTGATGTCAACGCGTTGCTCTGTGCGCTTGTTTCTATGAGCATACTTAATTTGTTTTTAATTATTGTGTTTGTTAAAGAACATGTGTAATCCTCGGTGCCGACTGAAGATCGTAGCCACTTCATTGAAATTAGTTCCACACTCCATAATGCATGGGGCAGTTCGATTTCAGAATAGGTATGAGTTTTAAGGCCTCGTAAGGTTCTTATAGACTGAGGTTTTCATTTCTCCCTTCTATTGATTTTTCATCATACAAAATTATAATTTGGACTCTAAAAATTAAAAAAAAAAAGTTTAAACTTGATAATCATGTTAGAATGAGTCACGAAATTATAATTTGGTGATTAAAGAAATTGATTGTAGGTTCCTTGTATTCAGAGGATCATGCCAGATCGCAGGGGTTGAGATTATTTTCCTAATGTAGCTAGCTAGGTAAGTACTATATTGAAACGATAGAAAAATCCTTATTCAGGTAAGAAAAACAAGGACTTTTACCCTAATTTCACTTGGTATCAAAGCTAGTTTGGTGTCATCATTTGGTGGCTACCGCTGCCATTATTAATCTCTTGACTAGCTGGCGTTGCTTTTTGGGTCTCTGACTAGTGCTGTCTCGACCGCCCTCCATTGTTACACTTAGATAGCTGCGGACTTGCTTCAGATATTACCTTTTCTTTTTCCTTCCACCATTGTTGTGTTACTATGGTTGATTGGTGATGTTTGCTTAAATATTGCTGCTATTTCTTCTCCAATTCTTGTTGTTTTTCCTCAATTGTATCGTTGCTGTTGAAGGCGCAATCCTTAATTGTTGGTAGCTGTTTTTCACCCGTGTATCGTTGTTGTTTCTCTCTATTGAAGCCGTGTTTCTTGTTCTTCCAGAGAAATCCTTAAAGAGTTTACCATTGTTGTGTTGATTATACTGCTGTTGTCTTGATATCCAAAGTAATCATATGGCTTGCTACTTTTTGTTTGGCTGACGCTATGTGTTGTCTTCATTATCCAGCTGCCTGCTTGATTTTGGTTTGGCTATTAGACATGTCCAAAGACTTCTTATACATTGGGAGATATGCATTATTCTCTTCGGTCACAAGTTGTTGAGACCTTTGCTCTAGGACGAGCTAAAATAGGCTAACTAGAAAAATCTAGGGAGTCCTCTATGAATGATGAATTCATATGAGAAACGAAGTTCGAAAAGTGATATTGTTAAAGGTTCGCTAATCAATCCTACAAAACACTCATGATGTTTTAAAATTCAGGATATACAAGTAAAAAATTATTTAGTGTGTAAAGTATTGGTTAATTAATATGTTTATATATTTAATTTTTTTTCTTAACCCGAGAAATTTCAAGATTACATTAAAAATGTTGAAAGAGAAAAAGAATCTAGAGGCCACTTTCCATTAAAAGAGAAGAAAAAACTTCATTTGTTTATGGATTATGAAGTATAGATCATTCTTAGAGGCCACTTTCCATTAAAAGAGAAGAAAAAGCTTCATTTGTTTATGGATTATGAAGTATAGATCATTCTTCCTCCGTGTATTAGTTGTGTATTAGTTGTGGATGAGGCTGGGTATGACATTAGTGGTAGTTATAAGATGAGGGTAGACATTATGGCGGCAATGATTGTCAAGTGATGGTGTTGGGGTTGGTAATAACAATGGAGGTGAAAGTGATGTGATTGTAATGATAATGTTAATAAAAAAAATATAATTATTATTTATAAAATATTTTATTTAAAATTTATAATTAAAAAATATTTTTAAAATTATCAAGAAAGTTTGAAACTAATTAATTATATAATATTTTGAATTAAAGCTAAAAAGTTATTCATACATTATATCATTTTTAGTCAATATTTTTACATATTTTTTTTGAATTATTATATCCTTTCATAATTATTATATGAAGCTATTTAATATTATTATTAAATCAAGTTAAATCAAATTTAATTAACCAACCTTGAAACTACCTAACTCTCGATTCTTTATCTGTATCATATTTAAAATTAAACCAAGCAGATATGTAGTAAAAACTTATTTTTGCTTGAAAAAACTTTAACGGTGAAAGAAGGAAAATAACAGAAAAATAGGAATAATAATTAAAAAAAAAAGACGGAGAGAAGAAGACAATAACCTCACACAAAATGACGCCAACAAACACGAAATTCTAAGCCCATAATAATTATAATAATCTGCAATCTCCAAATCTCATCCACCACCAGCAACAGCTTCAAAACCCCAAAAGAGAAATAAACTAAATCAAACTACGAACTAAGCCCTAAAAGCTTCCTGATCTCACCACTTGCATCGACAGCAACAGGATCATTCGTCTTCTTCGTGAAGAAACCAGGTAAACTGAACAGAAAGTTTTGAGGTGCTGAGTTACTGTTCTAATGTTCAATAAAAAATTATATTCCCAGAGCTCGAATCTTCCGCTGGCTCCACTAGATCTCAACTCAAGAATTGACTCGCTGGGGGGGTACTCTTCACTCACTGCTATACTAGTCATTAATCTCAAGTTCTTGCAGGGGAGATGGCCCTTGGAGGCTCTGCTTGTGATAAAAGACGATCTAGCATAAAACCATTAACTCTGTCCTTCGACTAGATATCTCTTTGTATATAATAATTAATCATATTCTTTTCCTTTTCTTCTTTTACTGTTAAATTTCCTTACTCGTTCGTAAAAATATAAATAAAATTCAAGGGTATGAAAATACATAAATGTTTGTAAACGCACATAATAATCTCCAGGAGATCTTTACCGAAATAAAGGGAGCTTAATTTATCGACAACAAGTTTATTTTTTTTTCATGAAATATTTTATAGAAAAAAACCAAGTACAGAAAATCTAAAGAAACAACTGGGATTTCTAACGCTACAAGAATCATTAGGAATGGAAATTTATCGGGCTAAATCATCAAATGGAATCCCTTATCGTCAAGCCTCATCGTCACAGGCTGAGTTGGCATGAGTCGTCAAAATATGTGATAAATAATTAAAGATTAAAAGCAAATATAAAATGAAATTCAGAGTCTAGATTCTCGTACAGTTGGTCATCTCTTCTGGGTTCTTGTAGCTGCTGAGACGAGGAAAAAGAAAATAAAGTTAATTGCATCTTCCATGTTTCCAGAATCAATGTTCAAAGTCATTACTGACTGACTCAACTAAAGTTCTTGATTTTTAATCCCCATGAAGAAAATCAAGGCACCCAGTACATTGAACGTTTTGATCTAGTTCAGGTCGGTCAGAAAACACAAGTCTTCTGTCCAAAAGACCAAAGGGATTTGGTTTTTTCTTTTGCCTACCATGTTTTAGGAATTGTGTAATTTTGAGTTTTTTTTTAAATTAAATTTTATTGTAAATTAATATTTTTAGATTATTTTAACATGTTATGTAAAAAATAATTTTTAAAAATAAAAAAATATTATTTTAAAATATTTTTAAATAAAAAAACACGAATCTATATTTATGGGATTTTTGACAAGTAGACACGGGGCTTAACCTATATGGTCGTCGAGGGAAGCCCCGAATAATTACAGCATTGGGAATACAGGGATGAAATCAAGACAATTACAAGTAATGAGACCAAATTAATAAAATTTAAGAGTTGAGGAACCAAATACAGATCGAACTTCTTTTTAGAATCCGGTGTAAGTTCCTCAAGAACTCCAAATGAAGCCCAAAACAGAGACAGATCAAATTAAAGATTTTTTTTGGATAAATTAAACGGTAAATAGGTTATTCTTTGGTCTCCGATACTATAATTTAAATCTTAATAATACATGAATAAATCTCGTTAGAGGAAGCATAAGATCGGATTTTATGGTCGGGAGGAAAACTGCATGGCCATGAAGCTGAAGAGAATACTGGCAACGCCATATAAAGTGGTGGTCTAGGGTGCGCTTGAGCTGTCTCAACGCCATATAATTTAATTCTTTTGTTTTTTTTTTGAAAAGAAAAAAGAAGCCAGCCAGAAAAAAAGATGTGGTTTCTATTACTTGATTGCTGTATTATGGTCTATTTGACAAGCCGGAAATGCTATACGATCTTTGATGAAGATGTGGCGGATTGGGAGGCCATCCATGCTTTAATCTTTCATTGATCAGCAGAGTGGGCAGAGCAAATTGATGAGCACTTCATCTACACATGAAATGATCTATTCTGCAGACTGCACAAGGCATTCGCCTGTGAACTAACCAGCTAGATGTCCTTTTTTTAATAATTTGTTTTCATTTTTTCTCTGTTTTAGAGAATGGTTTTACATATCTAGGCCTTTTTCTAACCATCTCCTAGATGGTTAGTTACTTGTTTTAATGTATCTTCTCGGTTTTCATCTGAAAAGAACAAGTGTGCAAAGTTGTATAATAAATGATAACATGCACAAATAAATTGATCTGTGCCTGAAATATACATGACAAGTTATTTGAGCTTGAACTTGAAAGTAGAGATTTTCCACAAATAATATATATTCGACATCAAATTTGCTAACGTAAAACCACAGAAGATACACTATCTGAACTTTCTGCTATCGAGGAACATTTTAGTATCGAAAGCATTGTGGATGCAGTGATCAATGATTATGCAGTCATGAAGACCGATCGCACAGCCAGTTTCCAATAAATCGCAAAAAGGCTGACTACATTAAGGAAAGCAGAACTTTCGGAGAAAACGTTCACGCAAAAGCAAAAATCCCCTCGACTTGCGCTCAGTCAAATCTCTATTGGAGAATTTTCTCTTGTTTATACGTTCTCTTTTCTAGACAAATATACAGTATCATCATTACATAGAAATTTACTCGATATACTTGTTCACGATCCTCCCTTAAACTTTCAAAGTAATTGCGCACAAGAACAACATACTGACCGTGTTTTTGGCTAATCTATAGTGGGCCAAAACTGTTGATTTTTCAGCAATGGAGAACAGAAAAATAAGGTTAGTAGGACAAGCAAGTACCGGGTCGGCCTGTTTGACGAAGTCTAACTAGCTTGGCTTCTATGAAAGGAATTTACTTCGATAATGTAGTGGAACCAAGCCCCATCTACGTGTTCCCTTTGAACACTATAATTAGCCCACCGAGCCTTTCCATTTCATACCACAACTACACAAGTTTCTCATAGAGATCTCCCGCCTTCTCTCTACTTACAAATTGCTTGCTTGTTGTAACAAAAAAAAAAAAAAAACTGTTCCTTTGTTTCTTGTCCTGAGAAACATGCAAAGTCCAGTGAGGTTTTCAAGCTGCCGAGGAGTGGCCTTTGAAATCAAACCTCATGAAAATCCATTTGCCATTACTGCACCATCCATCGATGAGCTAAAAGGCAGCAAACGAACTTGGTTTCCTTGGCCTCTAGGGAGCTCCTCCAAGGTGCTCCCTTCTTCCATCATCAGGTCAACCAGTAGAGCTAGTAGCCATTTCTGTGACCTAGATCTTGATGGTGAAGATGACATTTCTTTGGAAGCATTAGAAGAAGGAAAAGAGGAGCAAAAGGTGCAAAAACTAACTCCATTTCCATCCGCAACTAAGAAAGAGCAGCCACCAAAACCTGCTCGAAAGCAAGAATCAAGGTTGTCAGTTATATTGCTGGACCAAGGTTTGTTCACGGTATACAAACGACTTTTTGTCGTCTGCTTAACCCTGAACATCACTGGTTTGGTACTTGCAGCAACTGGGAAATTCCCATATGCAAGAAATAGAGCTACCCTTTTCTCCATAGCCAACATTCTTGCATTGACACTCTGCAGGAGTGAGGCCTTTTTGCGAGTTGTTTTCTGGCTCGCAGTCGAGGTCTTTGGAAGGTCTTGGATCCCTCTTCTAATAAAAACCACCACGACATCTCTACTTCAAAGTCTTGGCGGCATACACAGCAGTTGTGGAATTTCTTCAGTTGCTTGGCTCATATATGCCTTAGTCCTTACTCTTAAGAACAGAGAAAACACATCGTCAGAGATTATAGCAGTGGCCTCTATTATTCTTTCCCTCCTCTGCGTCGCTTGTCTGGCTGCGTTCCCTCTCGTCCGCCATCTCCATCACAATGTCTTTGAAAGGTTTCACAGGTTTACTGGATGGACAGCTCTAGCTCTCCTCTGGACCTTTATCATTCTCACTACCTCGTATGACCCCAAAGCCAAATCCTATAGCAAAGAACTAGGCTCCAGGCTTATAAAACAACAAGAGTTTTGGATGACAGCAGCAATCACAATTCTAATTATTATCCCGTGGATAACAGTGAGAAGAGTTCCTATCAAAGTATCTGCTCCTTCTGGCCACGCCTCCATTATAAAATTTGAGGGAGGAGTAAAAGCTGGTATATTGGGAAGGATTAGCCCATCCCCATTATCTGAATGGCACGCTTTCGGTATTATTTCTGATGGGAAGACGGAACATATGATGCTTGCTGGTGCTGTTGGTGACTTCACCAAGTCCTTGGTCTCAAACCCGCCAAGCCATTTGTGGGTTAGGCAAGTGCACTTTGCTGGTTTGCCATACCTAGTGAATATGTATGATAGGGTTCTTTTGGTGGCAACAGGTTCTGGCATTTGTGTTTTCTTATCATTCCTTTTGCAGCCATGTCGAGCCAACGTCTGTGTACTTTGGGTGGCCAAAGGGATTGAACAAAACTTTGGCGAAGAAATTCAAGATATGATGAGCAGACATCCTAAAGATAAAGTGATTGTGCACGATACAGCAGTACTCGGTCGGCCCAATGTATCTGAAATGAGTGTTGAAGCTGCTAAAAAATGGAGCGCTGAAGTTGTCGTTGTTACTAGCAATCCAGAAGGAAGCAGGGATGTCGTTAATTCCTGCAAAGCAGCAGGGATTGTAGCCTTCGGTCCTATTTGGGACTCATAGTTCAGTGATGATCGAACTTCGTATTTCAGTTTTTAATAGCCGTACTATGTTTCTGTACTGGAATGCAATGGTTACATATTCTTCTACTTTTTCGAAACGGGTTAAAGTGCATTATTACTTTATGCGTATAATGTTGTTATAGTTTCATGTTATAGTTTTAAAAAGTAAATTTAAAAAACTATAAATTGTAGGTGTTTTTTTAACTGAAGTTTCGAGAAAGAGTTTGTAGCGAAACATAGGCCGCGCCACAAAAATATACAGAACTTTAATTAGCAACAAATTAACCCATGTTTTCCGTAAATTAACAAAAAGAAAATAAAAAAAATTGAAACAAAAGATTGAGTCATTAATAAGAAACAAATCATTAACAGTGTTTAGTTATTATCTTGAGATAAAAAAAACATGAAACATATCTCTATTTTTTTTATCTTTATACTTACTATTTTAAAAATATATAAATTCACTTTAAAATTATTATAAAGATATATTTATTTTATTTTTATTGTTTACATCTCTTCAACTAAGCATGTTTTTGCTCTTATTATTTATGTTAATTACTAAACACTACTTTTATAATTTTAAAATTTATTCTATTAATTAGTGATAAAAACAAGAGGAGTTAATCCTGTTATTTAGTCAAATTTAGCAAGGATCATTTACTTTATAACATATTTTATATTAGCATTTCATCAAAATTTTTCTTGATACACTTGAGGAACTAGAGGATTATAGGTGGATTTAACCTCTAGCGACCACCTAAACTTTTTGAAATTTTTATATATACCCTATTTTTAGCCCTTTCATTTTTATTTTTTTTTAAAATTTTATATATGTCCTTTTATTTCTCTAACCTTTTTATGCTAATGGTTCTAAGGTTCTCTCGTCGCCAATTATCATCATCATTATCTATCTACCTCTCTCTCTCTCTATATATATATATAACAAATTCATTAAAATTTAGAAACATGTATATTTTGGTACCCTAATCTTAGAACCTTTTCAATATGCAAAAATTAACTCTAAATTGTAATGTTTTATATAAAAAAATATTCTTATATCCCATTGTGATGTGATTTTTCTAGCTATTGAATATGTCTTTTGCAAGCTATTTTTGTTACCACATATTCATTTCTTGTAATGGTTCCTAGCTTTTCTATTGATAAAGGAAGCAAATAGTCTTCTATGACAAAGAAATTTGATTTGTTAGAATAAGACCAAATTATTATATGGACATAAGCAAAATCAAAAGTATAAGATCAATCAATCAGGACATAATAACACATCAATTATGGTTGGAAAGTAGTTAGGATTCACTAAGAAAGAAATATAGTTCCTGGGATTGTTTTGAATGGATTTATTAGAATCAAATTGAAAATTCAAAATCCTTATCTTTTATATTTTATTTTGGTTATTTAAGTAAATTATTTGCTAGGTATGCATAATTGTTATAAGTGGATTTTAATCCTTTAAGGCTTGAGTCACCTTAAATGATTTACTAAAAATTATTTTTTTTACTCTAGTTTTTATTTTCTTGTAATCAATTCTATTTTTATTCAATAAAATTATTTAGTTTATCTAGTTTTGTCCTTAATATTATAAGTTTGTTACAACTTGGTATTAAAGCAAGACAAAACAGGGCCGATGAAACAAGGATGTCACAATTATTGAAAATAATCTTTAGCATGGAACAATAATAGGAAGAACAAAAACAAAATTGACAAACACAACAAAAGGTTTTGAAAGTTCTTTAACAATTACAACATGCAACCATAAGGTTGACCAAATAGAGAAAGTAAACAAAAAAAGATGGTAAACTTCCTTCCCTGTACTCTAATAACTTTAGTTAATAGGCATCACCATGCTATAGTAAATCATGTAGGAGATCAACAAATTCATTTGTGAGCAATGAAGTTAGATTTTTCTTAGTCAATAGGGCCAGTTAGATTGGTGTATTAAGCAAATAAATTCTTTAACCATCACAGTACTCCTCAAAATAGATTATTCATGAAAATTTTTCATATGGAATAAAGGGTCATCATATGGTTTTAAGAGATGGAAAAAGATGGAAAAACCATTATTTAGAAGTATTTTGTATAAGCTTTGCAGAATCAATTTGGACAATTCATATATAATAGTCCTACGAAAGCTTCAATAAATCTATGATATGTTTCTATAATAAAGAGTTATAAGACTTAATTTAAGTAAATCTCAAACATAATCAGAGACTTGTTAGATGCATGCTGTTTAAGCTATTTTTTAAGAGGGTTGAATGAGTAAATCAAGATCGAGGTTAGAATGTCAAACCTTTAGAATTTAGTTATAGTTTAGAGGTTATCAAGGATGTAGGAACAAAATATCATAATAACTCACCAAAATTGGAAGCCCAATACTAGTGAAATCCTAATGAAGGGTTTTTCATTCGCCTAGCACAAGGTTGATTCAAAATCTAATTTACCAATGTAGAAGTTAACACCGATCAAGATGAAGGAGAAAAGAATTTTTTTTTTGTATTTTAAGTGTAATGGAAATTGGATTAAGCCACAAGTGTGGAAGCTTACAATTATTTCTATTTAAAAAAAAAGAAGGGGAAGCTCAACTGATATTGTTATTAAAGAGGTTAAGATATCCTATCATGTTATGGTTAGAAGTCCTAATCTTAGGACCATGAGGGTTAAGACATTATTAATAATCAATCTATTACAACACTGATATACTTTAGCAACATTTATAATTTTATCTATTTGATGGTTGTTAAGAAAGTAGGGATTGATGTTAAAGAACACAAGCCTATTAAGGTGAGGATAACATATGAGACTATACAACAGAGTGAAGGTAGTTGCTAAAGGTTCATATTTGGAATATAGGGGATCCATAGACATAGGCCTTGATAATCCATTTATGAGGATGTGATATGGTTTTTGATGTATAGTAGTTAAAAGGTTTAAGGCTCATCTTTTAGGATTTATTTAATTTAACTATGAAACTCTAATTGAATTGATAAAAAATTAGATTAAAGACATAAAAAAGTCCACAAATTAGATATTGATTGTGGGCTAGGATTTATGCATGTGCTTAAAAAAGAGCCAAATGATTACTATTGTTATAAGGGACATCTTAACGAGCTTGATTTAAAATTGATAAGGAAAATAAAAAACATGAGTTATCACCTAGTTTTATGGTAATTAAAAACGTTAACTGGTCTTTGTAGATTCTTGGTTAGGGTTGGTTATGTTAAAGTGAAGACAAAGATCATTATAAAACATCATATCTAAGGTAAGATGCACTAATGCTTGTTTTTAATGATAAGGGTACCTATTGTACTGTTGCTAAAGTTTTTCTATATGCATTTTTGTTATTAAAGAGAAAACCTATCAAAATCTAAGACACTAATCTAAGACCTGGGCTTGATAATAAAGTGTAATCTTCACTTTTAAAATATGTATGTTGGATTTAAGAGGATGGTAAATAACAAATTTGGCTTTGACCTATTTTCCCTAAATATGTCTGAAATCTGTTTAAATGCCACCAATCATACTTAATGGGATTTTATGGGGTTATATATACCTAGCCTAGGTTTACTAGCAATGATAACATAATTAGTTTTTCAAGGAATAAGGCAACTATAACACTTAAAAAGGGATTAATTGGGTATATCATTAATATTGACAAATAATGCAACTAACTTCAAATAAATTTAAAGTTCATAAAGTAAAGTGATAAAAGAAAAGAATTTGCAAACTTGTTTTTAACGTGGTTTGACAAGCTTACATCCATATTTTAAGTGCCAATATATACTTGAGTATCGTATCCCTTTACTAGTTAAAATTTAAACAAACAACAATCACTTGATGAAATTACCTCATCAATATAAAGATTTTTACACCACTTGAAAATATTCTATTTTTCAAGATTTTTTCTTGATGAAATTACCTCACAAATATCTAGAGTTTTTACTTAATTCTCAAAGATTTACAAGACTAATTTTGTTATTACAATTAACTCTCTCAATAAAACGGATAATAAAATTACAAGTTATAATATCTTTATATCTCACAAGATAGCGTTTATATGATTTAAAGGTATTTATATATAGTGAAAATGATATGAAACACTATTATGCTAAATTATAAATGTTTAATAGCATAAATTAGTTTATAATCAAGGATCGATAAACTTGTGGTGTTTTTACTGTTATAATAGCTTATATATCATACATGTCTGAAATCCCTTTTTATTTAGTAATTATATATATATATAAAGCTAGATATTTATAGCTATTAAAATCCCACTGATGACTCAAATGGTTGATCGATTTAGATTGGTTAAGCCAATTAATTGATTGATTTCTATAGAATTCTTATGTATTCATCACTAATAAATAAATAGTTAATCGATTCATTTGGTTATACCAATGGTTAACCTGTTAATGTAAAATTCTAGTTTTGATATATTAATCTATATGAATTCTTAAAACTATTTATCTTAGATTCTATCGTATGATTTATCAATCCTTTAAATGCATACATAGTGTAATATGTGATTTCATTTTAATTGTGCTTTCAAGTAAGATATAAAAATTTACATTGAGCACTTAAAATCAATACTTAATTTAAGTCTTCACTTTGCTTTTTTGTTTTAGGACTGCTTGATTCATTCTTTTTTTTAATGAATTTTTTCATGCTTATTAATGTATTTTTTTGAATAAACTTGTTTAAAATTCATTCTCAACAAGGCATATTATTAGTCAATTTTTACTTTATTATTATTATTATAAAAATATACAAAAACATGAATATTTGACTTAAAGGTCAACAACATCCTCTTTTTTTATATATATAATGAGAATAAACATATAACTTAGATATGAAAAAAATCTCCCCCTATTTTTTGTAATGCAATATATAAGAGATTTTAACAATCTAAATAATGTCACAATAATTGCATGTTCAATAATAAGTTATGCATTTAGAAAAATATATCTCAATCTAAATATAATAATTTATGCATTTAAAAAAAATATATCCCTTTTAAATGTATGCATATGTTGTAGATCACATTTCTTCCCTTTTTGCAATGGAATTCATATCATATATTTTCATTTGTTCTCTCCCTCTTTGTCATCAACAAAACGCATATAATTGAGAGGAATTAAACAAATATATTATGAAAATTATAAATAATAAATTCATAGCACAATCTTTAACATACATTATCCATTAGAATTAAAACATAAATAATATAGAAACATGAAACACAATGTTTGTGATAGTACAAGACCTAAGGTGGTGGATAATGATTGAGAAAATTAACCATCATGCTTTTTATCTCTGTCAAATCATTGACCATATCCTGTTGCTCACAAATACAATTATGTATCTCTAATATAACATAAATTCATCTTAAACCGTGTTATGTGACTCTCAATCCTAAAAGTCCATGTACTAGTTGAAGCCTCTTCAGGCTAGGAAGAAAGTGGTGTTGTTTCAAACACTGCTTTAATTTCCTCAATCCTCCTAACATTATGCTTTTCTTGCTCATCATGCTTTTCCTTAGCATGTGTTTTTATATGGTCATTAGAAACCTAAGCACCATGCTTATTCAATACATACTTCATCTTGGTGAGGTTTCTATTATCTATTTTCATGAGCTTAGGAAATGAGTTTCTATTCATACCTGTTAAAAGAATCCCAAAATACTTAAATATAGATGTTAAAACTTGACCATAAAAAAAGATTTATGCTTTTGATCATGCATGATAATTATATTTCTAATCATTATATATGAAAGGTTAATAGGATGACCTCTAATCATACAGTAAATTAAACTATTCATAAAAGTGACCTCATCATAATGTTGTTTCTTTGGCAATATGTTATATGCTATAATTATGTGAAGCATATTAGGTCATAAAAATAAGTCTTGGCTTTTAATTTTAGCTCTAGGTGCAAAATCACATGTAATAGCATGCAACACTATAACTTCATCATATATAAATCCTTTAATGATGAGTATTATTTTTATTTAAAAAACTCTAAGTCATTCATTTCTTATACCCAAAATGTTTACAAGTATTTGACAATCAATTCAATGTGTTTACCTTGCAAGCTACTGACATTCCTAAGTTCAACATTAATCCTATAGTGGTAATACTCAATTTAGAAAAGGTAGCTTTCTTTAAATAGAATAATATGGTCCAACTTATATTTTCAAATATAGTATTTATCTCAAAGGCACATCAATCAACTCCTAAACCTTTTTCTATTGCAAAAGACCTATTAGCAAAAGAGTTTAAAAACCTTTTAATATTGTTACATTGATAGGAGGTTGGATTATTAGCTCCTTTTCTCTTTGATTTGACCTTTCTTTGATGTTTTCTAGGTGCTATGTCTTTTTTATCTTTAAACATCACCTAAAAATTATGATTGATTTGGTGAGATTGAGTTAATTTTTGAGAGAGTGTTTGAGTTAGGGTTTTAAATCGAAGGTTTTTTTTTCTTTTGTTATGAAAAATGACACACACACACACACACTATCAAACAACCGATCGACTGATTGTTATGGATTAAGTTTAATTGGTTGACAAGTTAAAACCAGACTGATAATTTTTTAAAATTAATTTTTGATCATTTATTTGCACTTAGAATAAATAAAGCCTTGCCTTTTCATGTAAAAATTAAGTCCAAAACACATAGAAATCAAGGGCCAAAATCTTAATATTTAGGTAATAGGCTCATTGCTAGTCTTCTAGCTTAATTGGTCAACTAGTTCATATAAAAATCATAATTTTTTAAACTTTTTTTTTCAAGTATGTTTTATGATTCAAAATATATGTCTTTGTACAACATGTAAACTTAAACACCTGATTCCAAATAAATTCTCAAAAAGTTACTTTTCATCTAATAGTTGGCATAACAAACCGTCAATTGCTTTTTTTTAGACCTAGACATGCAATAAAAATTATATAAAAAATATGGTTTTCATGGTTAGAGCATTTACATTTGATCACTAAAATATGTTCGGCTAATATCCATTAATGTTTATATAAAATGATAACCTCAAACATTTTTAGCTTAAATAAAGCCTAAATTCTTTTTTATTTTGCAAAAACAACCCTTACTTAAAAACTTATTACACGTAACTTATTTATCAAGGTTTTCATCTAAATAGCTAATTAAACTTTACTAGCTTTCTTTTGGATACAATAATGCTAAAAGTATAGCACCATACAAATATTAAAAAAAAACATTTTATGGCATTAATATGTGATTTTATAAGGTAAGCTTGAAAATATAAATATAGATATATACAAAGCATGATATCATATCTATTAGTAATTTAAGTATATAAGTGAACTAATCATACATTGATATTTACATTCTTACCATTTTCATTCGTATCAAGTTTTGTTGATATTCTTATGTGTTTCATCCCAAGTCTTTAAAAGATTTTTGATGTACATGCTTTAGTTGATGAAGGTATCATTTATCATTTGTTGGGAAAACACTATCTAAAAACTACTCTTCATATTTTCTTGGTTTCTACAAATAAAGATCAAGATAAAGTTTTTAATAGCCATACCTTTTTGAATTTTTTATTATTAAGGGTGGTTTATTTTGGAACCCATGTTATATTATAATTTTTTTTTGTTTTTAATGGGATGAACATAAATTAAATGACCTATAGCTCTACAATAATTGCATTTATTGTTAAGGTCATAAGATTGTTTATCTTTAACAAAATAATTTTTTCAAATATTTTTAATTCTTCCTAGATTGGTAACCTAAATCTCTTTTGTTAAAAGCATATTTTTGGTTTAAAAGTATAGTTTCTAGAATTTTAGAACCTTGAGTGAGTTTATCTTAGGTTGTGTTCAACTCATCTACTTTTCTTTAAAGGATTTATTTTTATTCTTATGTTGATTCACATTATCATTATCATTAATAACAATGCAAGCCTTATTTTCTAAAGGTTTTTTTTTTAATAAGTAAACATGCATAGTTCTTTTTTTCAATGTATTGTATTTTAAACCTAACTTCTTAAATTCATTATATAAAGATTTAAATGCATCATGTAATTCATCATAAGTAGTGCTGGATGCATCATCCAAAGATTGTAACTTGTTCTCATTTTCATTGCCATGAAGCACATGTTTGCCACGTATTGTTCTTCATCACTTGAACTTGGGTTCGAATCATCACTCTATGTAGCTTTCATTACTTTCTAATGATGACGATTCTTATTTTTATTTTGAAGAAATAGACAATCTATATTTGTATGACTTATTTTATTATATTTTAGAACCTTAAAAGTTCTTTAATTGATTCTTTTTTTTCCTCATCATTCTTGAAGTTTAAGAATTTTTTATTCCCCTACTTATTTCTTAGTAAATTTTAGAAATACACAATGTATTATTCAATGTTTTCATGATGATCTTCATCATCTTTATCATCATCATTATCATTATAATAGATGATTTTGAATGCCAAATTCTTTTTTGAATTTTTTTCTCGTTCCTGATTCTCTATGACAATCTTATCAGTCATTAGGGAACTAATAAGCTCCTCTAATGAAATTT
This sequence comes from Populus ilicifolia, assembly GCA_015708895.1. Classification (NCBI taxonomy): domain Eukaryota; kingdom Viridiplantae; phylum Streptophyta; class Magnoliopsida; order Malpighiales; family Salicaceae; genus Populus; species Populus ilicifolia. The sequence continues at coordinate 557,498 of SRLM01000331.1, read as the reverse complement.
TTATGATATCTTCGGCTTCTCAAATTGCCATCACCTTTTCTTTCCAAGTATTTGATAAAGACCTAGGAATTTTGCTCATGATTTTCTCATTAGTATAATACATGCCTTACCAAGTGCATCCAAACTATTAGTAATGATGGATATTTTTATAAACATGTTAGTTATGGATTCACTAGGGAGCATCTTAAATAATTCATATTGAAGAACTAACATGTCAATTTTGTATCCTGTTACATGGTTAGTTCCTTTATGAGTCACTTAAATGCATGCCAAACATCTCTAACATTTTTACATGATGTGATTTTATTAAATTCACTTCTAATTAATGGATGATATAGAGTGTTCATAGCTTTAGCATCCACAAAAAGTTTTTTTTTATCTTTATTTATACATTCATTTTTAGCTTTAGAAATCTCAATATCATTTTCAACTTTAATAGGTATATAAGATCCATTCTATATAGATAGCCATAAATCATAATAAATATAGATTGAAGATGGATAATCATTCTAGCTTTCTAACTTATGATATAGAAGTTTGATGCCATAAGTCATTACATCTGATGCACTAAAACTTATAACAAGATCTAGATCTAAAACCTTAAATAGTGGTTTCTTTAGCTACTGACTCAAAATAAATATATGACTTCTGCTAATTAATGCACACTTATTATTCTAGTTAAATCGAAAGCCATCTTTGTTAATTATCCTATTAACATGTTGTTTCTTTATAATCAAAATTCTTTAATATGCTTCTAAAATTTTCTATAAAGACTACAAAATATCACGTCTTTGATTGACAAAATTTTTTTTATTTAGACATTTAGCAAATAACTACTTTTATATTTATGATAGATCATTTTTGGCGATCAATTGGTAGAAATTATTAGTCTATTCATCAACATATTCCCACCCTATCTTATTGTACAAAGTTGTTGGTATAAATTCTAAGTGCACTAAAATAGTACAAAACACTCTTTCATCTTTTCCTAATTACTAATCTTTTGTTTGTCTTATATTTCTTAAGACGTCTTTAATTGCTCTCACTACGCAAAAACTCATCCATTTAATTTGAATGTGATTAGCTTCACTCTCATCTATTCTAAGACTTTTTTAAGGTACTTTCTAGTTTATTCAACTAGTCAACGAACTTATATGCTACAAGGTTTTGGAAAACTTAGGGATTTTTTATTTAAAATCTTAAATCTCCATAACACTCATCCCAACTAAAAGAATATCTTTTTTTTTTCTCTTGCCTTAAAATGGATTTTTAAAGTTTGCTATTGGCTTGTGATCAGTCTCTTTATGATCCCTTAAGTTCCTCACTTTCATCAATTAACAAGCCAACTCTTTAATATGTCACTATATTTCTTATACCATCTATTTCTTAATGTCTCTTTTTCAAAGGGGAACCTCATCGTCCCTTTTTACATTTTACATGAGCACATCATGTTTTATGATTTATTGGGAAAAAAAATGCTAAAAGAACTCAAAAAGTAAGCTAGAAAAAATATAAAAGAACTTTCAAAAATAAATAAAAACTTTAAATCCTAGATAACATTTGACAAAACCAAAGAGAAGAAAAGAAAAAAAATGTTGATTATCCTAGAAAGCATAGGAAATAACATATTGTGAAAATTCAAAATTTAAAAAATCCTAAAATAACTAAGATGAAAAAAAAATGAAAAACTTAAAAAACAATTGGTTTTGCTTAAAAACAATTGCTGCGGTTGTAATTTATATTTATATATAGCATAATACTTTATCTTTCATATATTTTATTTTTATAAGTTTAATCCTTTCTTTAAAAAAGAAATTGGTTTTGCTTAAAAATAATTGTTGAAAGTTATAATTTATATTTATATATAGCATCATGCTTTATTTTTCATATATTTTGTTTTTATAAGTTTAATCCTTTCTTTATCATTTTTCTTATGTACTAGTGTTTTTTTTTAAAGTTTTGCTCTATTGAAAAAACTTCATAATTTATTAGGTTTTTCTTTTTTAATTTAGAAACCTTAACTAATCTCTAAGTAATCTATTTTGATCTAATGGTTTTTTTGTTTTTAAGAATAAGTGATCTATTTGATTTTGGAAGCATAACCTTTTAAGTGATATTTTTAGATTCACTTTTTTATATTTCTTTTCTTGATTATATATTTATGAAATTTGTATTTATTTAATTGTAAAGTTATTGACCTCTTCTCATATTGATTAAGTCCTAAAAAAAATAATTTAATTCATAACATTAATTTAGTTGTATGGTTAACTTAAAAATTTAGTTGGTTTATTAATGAATAGTATTTCGGGTTTTTTTTATTCTTATCTTAGCTAAGAGAATTTTAAATTTTAAAGTTAGATATAAAATTTAATGTTAATAATCTTTAACTCCATTCCAACAATCCCAAACTGTAGTTTCATACTTGTAACAATATTTTTAAATTTTATAGTATTTTAATGTATAAAAATAAAATTTAAACTTATAAAATAATCAAATAACTTGAATGTTCTGCTTGTAAAAAATAACTTGACAACCCATGATTAAGGAACTTACTTCATCAAATGATTCTTCAATTAATTAAGAACATACTAAATTCATTATTTGCCCGAAATCATACAAGTTTATTTTTATAGTTTATTATTATTTGTTTGAGGTGACAATTAATTCATGTAAAATCTGAATTTTATCATGGTTGATCTGCAATCAAGTTTGCCTTCCTTTTCTAATCTAGATTTTGTATTTCAGATAGCTAGAGGTGTAGAGCCATGCATTGTCGTGTGCAGAAGAATGGAGATGGTCTGCAAGTTAACAGGAGAAGACTTTGAACAGAAAGTCAGCACGAAAAAGTAAAAGTGTCATCGAGCGGAAAGTGGGACTTGGCGTAGCCCCCCTCAGGCAAAGTCAACCTCAATTTCTTCAATGTCTCATGTTTACATCGACGCTACCTCCTACTGAGTTTTGTCCTTAAAAGATGATTGATCCAGAGTTAGAATTTTGTTTCTTCATTTAATGACAGTTTTTTTTTCAATACCATGTAAAAAATTAATAGACTTAAAAGGGTTTTTCTTTTTATTATTAAAAGCGTTGAAAATAAATTAATGCCAACTAAATTCAATTATTAGTTGGCAAATTGAGAATTATCTTTTTGCAAAGAGAGCCTGCCTCCAACAACCAATGACTAAATGCTTCATTGCAGATTTTTTCTTTGCCAGGCCGCGTCTTGTCCATATTATACTTTATTATTATTATTATTATACTAAATATTAAAAGGCGTGGAAGTTCATGTTAGATGCCGGCACTGCTCATGCACACAGATTATTAATGGATAATCCTGTTTATTTTTTGACATTTTTTTTTATTGCGATTTAAGACCAACTACATCTAATTTCTGAGTCAAGAGAGTGATTGGAAATGTGTGTGGTAAGTTCTCATTGTGCATCAACAATGTTCTTGTTAATAAGCATTGACTTTGACAGTTAGGATTCAATTAAATAATTCACACAAGGTCGGCCTAGGTTAGTTTCCATCAGTAAATTCCAGTCTATGTGCCTTTGCCATGCTATACGTAGAATTAAAATTTAATTTTGAATTAAAGAAAGGGACATCGATATTATGGATATGGTTTTTTTTTTATATATATATATATATATCGCGAAACTTATCAACAGATAAATGCAAAGATAATGCATGTATTTAATATATAAATTAAAAGTGAAAGTTCTATTAAAGATTTACATGGTTTGTGAGGGGGAGAGGCTGTCAAGAATTTTAAGAGAGAGAGAGAGGGCTGTTGTAATTTGGATTGAAAGAAGTAAACATAGGGAGATGGGTGGAATGTTGAGTTTTAATTCCTCTTAAAATTGTTGATGGAAACTCCAATAGCAATTTGACACGTCAACAAAAAATTTCATCAGCGTTTTCATGGTAAACCACGGTGAAATATTCGCCATCTGCATATCCATATATTTTTCCCATTCAATTAGTGACATATTCCAAACAATACAAGCTCAACTTTATTCTATAAAAAAAACACTTTATTCTCTGCCAAGAGCATCTAGTTTCATTCCCAGCATCTCATATTTCTCGAGTCATAAAAGTAAATGCTGCATATTTTATGAATTCAATTGTGATGTCAACTATCTCAAGGATCAGGTAAAAGATAAAAGTGGCGAATGACGAAAGAGTTAGAGGGTATTCGATGAAGCTAAAGCATCTTCTAGCTGCAAACCAATGAAATATATAATGCAATCATCATGTCACGTCATGAGATAATTAATTATATCAACTAAAGTTTAGTTGAAAATTCCTAAGTTGAATAATTGTTACTTTAGTTGAAAATTCCTAAGTTGAATAATTGTTTAAATATGTATCTCTTTAGAGTCTAAAAAGAAATCAATTTAGAACGAACACAGAAAAAAAATATATTTTTTAGGCTTTTGCTAAAATCACTAATTTCAAAATTAACTTTTTCCTTGCTTTATAGATTATATTGTATATTTATCAAGAAAAAAAATTATGAATAAATGTAAAATATATTAATTTCAGAAATTATCTCCGATTTGACACGCAATTTCTATATTGTACTTATAAAAGATTTAAATAATGGTAGAACTCTAAGTATTATTCTAAATAAATGCTTTTATATGTGTTAATTTAAGATTTGAATTTATCATCACGAGCTTCTAAAGAGGTGAAGCTTGTTGATATTTGAACTTTTAAGATCATGGGGTCTCCTATACATTAGAGAGTGAACAAGTTTCATACCAAGATCATATAGAAAAGACTTGAACCATTGAATTTTTGTAGTAGTATGAGCAAGGGCCTTGTATTTAGCTTTGATGCTGTTGCGAGCAACAGTTTGTTGTTGCTTAAAACTTTGTGAAATCAAATTTGTGCCAAAATAAGCATTAACATTTGTGATCTTGGTGTGATACCTAGTCAGCATCATTGAATGTTTGTAGCTAAAGATCATAAGATAGTTGGATTAGTAAAGTATAATGAATGGTGTGCTTTAAATAACAAAATACATGTTTGAAGCTACCTAGTGCAACTACATTGGATTTTGCATATACGTGGTAACTTTATATATGACAGAAACATGGTTAGGTCTTGTAAAAGAGAAATATTGCAAATCCTTAACTATACTGTGATATAAGAGAGGATTATGGAATGAAGCACCATTGGATTTGGTTAAATGTTGTGATGTTGACAATGAAGTAATATATGATTTGACTTTATTCATCGATTGCGTATAAAAAGATTAAGAATAACAAAAAGAAAAACCCATGATCATTAGGATGACTTCAATGCCTAAAATGAAGCTGAGGTTGCTCATATATTTGACAATAAAAAAGTTTGGTAGAATTATGACACGATTAATTGAAGACAAATTATCATTGATTAAAATTATGAAATTGAATAAGTGTGGAGCCATGATTATAAATATAGAAAGAATGATCAACCTGAATACTAATAAAACTAATGGATTGTAACTTATCAATCAAGCGAGAAAAAAGTGAACATGGGGTATGACAAAGATTGTAGAGAGACTTTTGGAGTTGACAAACATGATAAGGAAATTGAGGATGAAGGAAGTCAAGAAGCTAAGCCATATAACATCTTCATATAGAAATTCATACATGAAGGCATTTTAGACATCAATTTTTCTAAAATGTTAGCAATGAAAAATTGTTAAAGAGAGTACCATCCTTACTATTATATGTTTTACCACAGAGCTAAAAGTTTTACCCAAATCAATATCCTCTTATTGATAACATCTTTTTGGGCAATAACATCTTTTTGGCAATCAGTCGTACTTTGAATCGTTCAATGCAGCCATCAATGTTTTTTTAGTTCTGTACACCCATTTCCAGCCAACAAGGTTAATATGATGAGGTGGAGGAACTAAAATCCAGGTTCCATTAGATAATAAGGCATCAAATCCTTTATCCATCGCCTATGCTAGTTGTGATGTTTGACAACTTTTGAATAGCATGCGAGCTCTTTTTCATTAGTTGAATTGTAGCCAATGGAGCTTTTAGAAGGGGATATTTAATATGGAAATCAGATAGCAATTTAGATTTGTGGATGTTATTCTTAAATATGGTAATTATGAGATGAATATTCTAATGTTTGAGAGGTGGAAAAGGTATGAAAGAAACATCTCATTGAAATTGATGGTGATATTGAATGATGTCACTAATAAGAGAATTCAAAACTATATTAGGATTAAACAAATGATGTGACAATGAGATCATATTCAAAAGGCTTGGTGTTGGACAGTGAGAGGAGTTACCTGTAGACAAGGAGTTGCTAGAAGATAATGAATTTATGTTAAGTGGAAAAATAATAGGATTTAACTAGGTAATATGTTTGGCAGATTCAAGAACTTTATATGGATAAAGAGATTCATCAAAGATAATAAGATGAGAGATGAAGATTTTACTAGTAGAGAAATCATTATCAATGTGTTGAGAAATCACAATAACTATAACTTGTGGCAGAGTGGTAAAAGTCTATGAATCCTAATAGGAAAGATTGAGTCTATGATGATATTTTCTTGCAATATGGTTTGAAACATACTTGACAAGTGATTGTAGATAAATGATATGAATCATGATAGTAAGAACAACCAAGACATCTTTTGTCATTATAAGCACCATGACAATGGTTGAAAGTTTGAAAATTAGCAATTGGTCAGAAAGTAGACTGACGAGTTTGTTAAGGTTTCTTGATGACTAAGTTGATTGAGGTAAAAAAGGAAAAAAAGGTTCAGTATTATGAGTTACACATGATTCAATAACAAGAAGCAGAAAGTACAATTCTTTCTATGTGATAAGATTAGGACAATAAATGATGGTAGAGGTTAAGAAGTCATATTCTTGACCAAGGCTAGTAAGTACATATGTATAATGTCATCATATTTGAGGGGTTATCTAGCAATGACAAGTTCATCAGGAAACCTCAACAAACTATGATAATATTTTCTTACAGTATGACTAGGTTTGAAACTTACTTGACTATTGATTGTAGATAATTGATATGAATCACGATAGTAAGAAAGATTAAGACATCCTATGCCATAATAACCACCACGACCATGGTTGGAAGTTTGAAAATAAGCAATTGGCCAAAAAAATAAACTAGTGAGTTTGTTGAGGTTTTCTGTTGACAAAGTTGATTGAGGCAATAAGGGAAATAAATGTTGATTGTTATAAGTAATACATGATTCATTAATGAGAAGTAGGGAGTATAGTTATTTTACTATAATGAGATTAGGACGAGAAGTAATGATGGAGGTTAAGGAGTCATATTCTTGACTAAGGCCATTAAGTACATATGTATAGTGTCATTATATTTGAGCAGTTATCTAGCAATGGCAAGTTCATCGACCATATATTTAATAGAGAGAAAGTGTTATTGATAGACATGGTGCCTTTCAATGTAGTGGCTAGTTGAGTGAAAATTTTAATAGCTTTAACACTGAAAAGGGAAGAAAAATTATGTTCAAGTGCAAGTTAAACTTAACGAGAGTTTGTGTTAGACATGACTTGAGTAAGAACATCCTTAGCAAGGGAAGAATTGATGGTAATAAGGATTAATGAATCTTAATAAAGCCAATGTTTATATTAAGGGTTGGAAATTTTAATTATAATATCTATGTTAGAAGAAGAGGGGGGGGTGGAATTGTGCGATCAAGATAGCCAAAGACAACTTTACTTTTGAAGTCAGGTATTACTTGAGCTTTCTATACAAAGTCATTAGTAAAATTAAGCTTGATGTTAATAGTACATGGAAGATTAAAGAGTGTTGGAACAACAATAGAGTTGACAAAAATATTAAAAGGTGAGGAAGATAAAAAAAGTTATTAGGGATCTAAAAAACAAGAAGAGAGATGATGGTCTTATAAAGGTTATGATACCATGTAAAATGTATTAGCTTCAGGAAAGTATCAACTAAGATTGTTTTATATTTTTATTCACATGTTATATATATATATATATATTTGAAATTCAAGTATGAGATAAAAAGGATATCTTTTTAAATTATCCAATACTAGGTTGAAAGGCAAAAAATTAATAGTAGATAGAAGTGTAATTTGATCAAATTGATAGAGTAATTTTTTTTTTGGATAATAATTCTATAATTCAAATCAATTACAAGTGCAACAAGTAAATTAATATTTTAATTAATACATTTAAAATTTTAGTTAATAGCATATATAATTTTAAAATTAAGGATGCAATAAGTGCAAAATGGTGTTATTAAGTCAACAAGTTGGCACTATAATTAGTTTAGTAGAATAATCAATATCAGTTGGCTTATCAGTTGGCTGTGTGATTAATCAATTGGTGTAATTGAGAATTAATGATAAAATTTATCAAATAAATATAATTAACAAATAACTAGTACACTAGTTAACTATAATTTCTAAATACTCATCTAAGATTTCAAATAAAATTGTAGTTTGACATTGTAGATCACAAAAGGTTTAAATGATCATCAAATGAGTTGATCCTCAAATTATTATTCCTTCAAATAGTAGAGAAAATTAAAAAAATAATTTTTTTATGTTATAATTAAGAAAGCACATGGTTTAGATGTAAGAAAAGTTATATCTAAATCCTGAAGTATTACTTAACTAGTCAGGTTTTGAGTTTGTTTTTCAGTAATCATGAGTTTGAATTTTTAAAGTATTAGAGAAAGTTGTAAAAAAATAATTTTTTTAAATTCTAACAGGGAAAACATATGGTTTAGATGTACAAAAAGTTTTATCTAAACCCTGAGGGGTTACTTAATTAGTCAACTTTTGAGTTGTTTTCAATAGTCATGAGTTTGAATTTTTTTAGAACCACTCAAGATTTAAATAATAATTAATTTTGAGATTTATAAAATTAGTCAAATTACACGGAAATTAACTTAGATATTTACATTAATAATAATTAATTTTTTTTACCTATGAATGTTAATATTAGTAGGTCAACTGCACCTCCAACATTAATAATTAATCCATAAGAGATTTCTCTATATTATCCTTATTAAGATTAATATTGGCTTTCATGATTAATCGATTGAAGGAAAAGCCAGACATTTTAGGTGGATAGAAAAACACTTTATATCGGTTTTGTTTTCTTGAACTATCTTTATATTGTATTAATCTTAATAATTCAATTTAACTAAGTTTCTCTTTAGCTATTAAGTGAAAATTACTTCTAAGTTTATAACTAAACAAATAACATACTGAATAATAATAGCCACATGTATAATGACTCGAGTATTGACTAACTCTATTTTACTATTTATAAAATATTTTACTGAATAATAATTGTGGGAAGTGTCTAAAAAGAAAAAAATAATCATAACAAACAATTTAAAGAGAGACTATAAATGAAAATTTTTAAATAGAAAACTTTGAATAAAATTTTCTTGTAACATGTTTTTTTTTTAAAAAACTAATTAAAAGCTCATTGATGATTACCACAATTTTTAGATTTACCAATATAATTTTTCATCATTATTTACACTATCATTCCATTACTAATTAATTTACCAACGAAATCATTGATGGAAATGCTTTATCGGTGAATCTTGCGTTGGTAACTTTTTGTCAATTTGTAATAAAAAAATATTATTACTAATAGATTTACGAACAAAAAAACCCTTTTTATTCCTTCTGTATTTCCCGTGGCAAAGTACCATATATAATTCTATTGGTAATTATTTAAAATATTCAAAAAAATCTATTTTACAAAACTATAAAATAATTAAATTAATATATATATATATATATCAATATTCTATAATACTCAAAATGCTTGGAAAAAAGAAAAAGAAAATCAACTCAAACAAATGTGCAATAAATAAATTCAACAAAAAACATTCATATGAAAAAAAATTTAAAAATCCTATAAATAAATCAACTAAAAATTGATCTTATATGAAAAAAAAATAAATCCTACAACAATATTCATACAATTATTAAGAACAAAAAAAATTAAAAATTAAAAATAAAATAAAAAACAAATATAGTGAAAAAAAACATGAAAAAAGAAAGAAAAACAAAATCTTACCTTAATGTAGTTGCAAGTGAAGTTAAGAAGAGAAATTTTTTTTGTAAAGTATAATAATTTAAAACAATTGAGAAGAAAAAAGAAGAAAGGAGAAGAAGACATACCTGGACATGAAGAAGAAGAGAAAGAGTTGGGGAGATGAGAAGAAAAAAATAAATACTGATATTTTTTACATATGAAAGAAAAGAAGAAGAAGTAGAAGTAGAAGAAAAGAGATGGTCTATTGTGAAATTAGAGATTTTAAATTTTTTATTGGAGTGTTTTATAGATTGTTTTACCTATGAATAATTAAATAATAATATTTTTAATTATTTCATTCATGATTTTATCTATAATATTTAATTAAAATTTTATTTTAATATAAATTTTAGAAACCATCAAATATCACTGAAAACTTTTTAATTCACCGGTGATTCTGTTGGTAATATTTAATTTAAAATTTTAATATAATCTAAATTTTTTATAAAACCTCCAAATAAAACTGGTAACTTTTCAATCCATCAATGATTTTATCTATAAAGAACAGTAATTAATAATGCAATTAATTTTTTTAGGATTTTCTAAAAAATACCAACATAAGATTTCTTCAATGATTCCCTTTATAATAGATATGCTAAATAGTGTCTATAATTACCAACCGTTTTGCTAATGAATTTTATCGATGACATTTATTCTATCAATAATTCTATTGATAAAATTTTCAAGTCATTATTTTTTTTTGTTTTAATTATTTTGTTTCTTATTGTAATTTTCTTGGTATAATATTAAAAAAACTTTCATAAAAATATATTGATGGATTTTGTCGACGATAATATTCTCTTAATACATACAAAAAAAATATTATTGTTGTTAAAATCTATCGATATATTTTTTGTGAAAGTTTTTTTTTCAATATTTTTTTTATTAATTTTTTAATAATACGTGAGTTTATATATATTAAAAGAAATTTTTAGATGTAGTGTGAAGCAAGAATAAGTCGCTAGTTGTTTTGCTTGATTGTGCCATTAGTGGAAAAGGTTGGCTCTGTGGTTGGTGAGAAAGTTGAGATCATACTTACCATTGGAAATCAGACGCTACACTGACGATTAACGTACCCATACTTGCCAGACAACACCAGTGAATGGTTGCTTGTCACCGTACTGCTAAGTCACGTGTCTATAATTTGTGCCCGAGCTTGGACCGGCATCGTGCTGACAAGGTTAGTGATATGGTAGGTGAGATTGGTATTCCCTCCCCCTCCCCCTCAGGCCTGTTTTTCTAAAATTAATTTTTTAAAAATTATTTTTAAATTTTTTTTATTATAAAAAAATTAATTAATAAAAAATATTTTTCAGTTAATTTTTTTTGATTTGGTTTTAGTAAAATATTTTTCTAAAAAATTTGAAAGAAAAATATTTTCTAGAAGTTGTGAAAAATTTATAAATATCATATTATTTACTGATTATATCAAATTTGATCCTTAAATTTTTAATTACTATATATATTTTTAATATTTATTGTTCAATTTTATTTTTTAAAATTTATTTTTTATATTAATTTTGGTTTTTATTTTTATAATTTTTATTTGCTTTTTTTCTTATTATTTTTTTATTAAAATTTTTTATGTATCAAATTTTATCCTTATTTTTTCGTCCTTATTTATTTTATTTGAAATAATTTATGAAATATTAATATTATTATTTTAATTTCTTTATCTTCCAGTTTATTTTTCCAGTTTATTTTTCATGATATAATCAAATATTGAAAAGTATTTTCTAATTTATTTTTAATTATACTACAAAATATCAGAAAATAATTTATTTTTTATAAAAAACCTACTACAAACAAACAAATGAGACCTTCACATATTATCTATCCAAGAATCATTAAAGAATTAAGAATTAAAGTGGAGGAATGCAAGGAAAATTTATTGACGCATGTAATATATAAATCATACTTTATTATTTGATCGATCCCAACTCTAATTATAATTTTTTTTGTTATTATTAGATTTTTATCGTAAAAATCTTTCTAATAATATTATATATGTAATTATCATAGCTCTAATATGACTTCAGAGTCCCGTTGTTGAAGCTGCTCTTTATAATGAAATAATCTCCTCCCTTTTCCTCATTTTGTTCTCTGTTTGTTCGGTTCTACATAGGCCTAGGCGAAAACGTCTGGACAGACATGCTAGCCGCGACTTGTTGGCCCATCAGTGATCAAAATAATGAACATGAGCTCTTCTTGTTTCTCGATGCCTTTCCCCTCTCTTATAATTTGTTTTCACTATAAGATTTATTTCGTCACCGTCAAGGAACGTGATTCTCCTTCTTCTACTGTGTTTCCTTGTCCAGTTTAGCCATGGAAAAACACCTTTTACTGGTGTATGTGTATTTATATGATACAAGTGGAGGCTTGGGGAAAATGAAAAAGAATGATTTCTTTTTAGTGAAATAAACAAAGTCCCCAATAGTATATTGAATAAAACCAAACAAAAATAAAATGAAATTGGGAAGTGATTTTTTTGGTTTAAGTTTGTATTTATTTATTTATTTTTATTATTTTTAAGTGCTTTTAAGAGACAAGAAGAGGAAAGAATGGCAGTACACTTTGGTTCCCCTTCGATAAATGCGTTTGGTTGTAAAAATAGAATAAAAAACATGTTCATAATAAATTTAGTCAATTTTTTTTTTAATTTTTCGTCCCAGAATAATGGGGACATGGCAAATCAGGTTATGTATTAAAGAAAAACCTAAACCCTAGCTATGTCCAAATAACACAAGGTGCCTTACATTTTGAAGCTATTAATTATATGATTATAAGATAGGTTGATCATAAGCATCAACGAAAAAACAACATAATGAAAGGAAAATCAGTCTTCATTGTTTATTGATAAATATAGCTACTTATAAATTAAAATATTTACCATCCAAATTACACAGAGCTTTGAAAGACGGAAAGGAATATGATCCCTCTATTACGGATTCGAAAATCAATTTATATGTTGCTTCTGTGTAATGTACGCCATCCCAATTCATATACAAGGAAGGATCATCACAAACACTTGCAAGTGGATTGCCGCATTCAACAGACGAATTGTAGTTATATGTTCCTCCCCAGCCACAGCATGCTCTGAGAACACCTCCAGTAAACCCTAGAATGAAAAAGAAAAAATGGTAATTGGCAACATTTGAACATCTCTAGCACTACAAGATTATAGAGTATGCTTATACATGGTAACATGGAGAAGAAAATGGACATACCGAATTGATTTGGTGAGTGATAAAGAGGCATTACAGCATTGTAATAATCTGCATAAACGATCTTGGCATGTGGATAAAGCTTTTGGATTTGCTTTAGTTCTGCCAAAAGTTGTTCATTATGATCCTCGGAGAATTTGTTGAGCCACTCAAGACACCCAGTAGAGTGATCATATTCTTTTTTATCTGAACTCTCAAATAATGTTAGATAGGATGGCAAGCAACCAATTGGGAGATTCCAGGGAACCAATATTGTTATGGCTCCTAGTTCAATTAACTCCTGCATTGTATTAGTTAATAATAAGAATTTCAAGAAAAATAAAATAAAATACATGGTTTATTTCTCAAATGTACAAGCATAATACAATAAAATGAAATTATTTTGTAAATTCGGTTTAGATATTAAATATGACTTTAGCTATATAATTCACTTAATTTTGCGTGAAATGTTTACCTTGATGGCTTGACCTATGATGTTAACAACGTAAGGTACAAGATCTTGAATACTCTCAGTGCTAACTCCTCCAAAGAATGCATGGTTGTAATCATTTCCTCCGATCTCTCCCAAAAGAATGAGCGAGTTGCCAAGTAACTTCTTATGGTCTATAGATCATAAAAAAAAATAATCAAATTTAAATCTTACAAGTCTTTCAAAGAAGAACACTTCTTTTTAACATTCATGAACATCCATCCACGAAATCCATCAACGAACTAGGGTCATGTAGATCCAAAATTATTTTCGATAGGTGTAAGGAGGTCTAACATTATGATTGGTAATTTGTTGCCTATTGCATCAATGTGGCTACTTCAAAAAAATAAAAAGAAGATTCGTACCTTGTTCGAAAAATAATCCATGCTAGATCTAAAAACATGTTACCCTACAGTAAATTCATTCTTCAAAACAAAAATGTTAATTTGGATCTAACAATGATTTATTTGTATTAAAGTGTTCATTTATAATTAATATTTTTATTTGAGTTTTGTTTTAACAAGTTAATAGCTTGCGCTTTTTCTTTTCAAGAGCTTTGTCCTTGTAAAATAATATCTATTAATTCTACCCTCAAACATGTGATTCTTGTAAAATGTTAATTTTGTTGAGCTGAATATAAAACTAGTCAAATTATCATATTATCATGTTATTTTAATTGTACTTAATCAAAAACTAGATGAAAAGTTTGCAATTTTGTTTTCAATTCTTGTTTTTTCATACTTTTTGCCGCAACAAAATGTTAAACAAATCAAAACTCATTTTTCTTGGTTAAGTTTTTGTATCTAATTCTAATTCATTTATGGCTATTTCTTTTTTGAATGATTCTCATATCATATCAAGATACTCATAATATTTTTACATAAATAAAAAGATTTTGTTTAAACAAAAAAAAGGTGGAGAGGAATGAACCAAGTTAGAAATTGAGAGAAAAAGTTGGTTGAAAGAGAGAGATAATGTTGAAAGAGAAAGATTGTTTATATATATATATATATATATATATATTACGTGATATTTGTTTTAGTGAGTCCAAACTAGAATTCACCACCTGAGTACAACAAAACTTCTCTATCCTTCTATGTTGTTCCATTAAAAATGATGCCATATATGGACAGACATCCCACTATCACAAAAAAATTTTTTTTTAGAACGATGAAAGATTATAAAAAAATAAAAGAAATAAAATTTCACAAAAAATGTATCAAATTAAAATAAAAAATATATAAAAAAAATTATGACTTAATACCTAAAATACCAAATTCTTAACCAAGAACCTAAAACAATAATAAAACCCAATAGATCTATAAAACCCACTTCTCCTAGCAATCAACATCTACCACACAAAAATTATAATATAAAAATTATACCCAATAGTTAAATAATTTGACAAATAATGCCAAACACTCATTCTTTCTCACTATAAATGAAACTCAATTAGAGTAATTTATTTAAGGTTCAATGACGAGCTTCCCACTAACAGTAACATTAAATATTAAGAAACAAATCTACCATTAAGTCCCTTTCTTAGATCATCATCAATGATTTACACTCTTCTTTAAAAACTTTACTACTGGTTTTTCTAGGTATTTAGTATTTCTCTCCCAATAATTCTCCAGAAAGAAAAGAACAGCGCATACGGGCAATAATTGAAGGAAGCTACTAGCTTGCCCTCCCAATTAGTAATTTACTAATATATGTCCAGTTTTTTATTGGGAAAAAAAGAAAAAACCCTGTTGTTTTCTAGTTTAACCTGACAAGAGCAAGATGTGTGCACAAGAGGGTATTTTTTCGGGGAAACCTCAGCCACTTGTAACTTGAAATCGAAGACTTACCAGAAGACAGAGCCGGCAATAATTGTTTAAACAAACCCAGTTGCACAACCAAAGAACTATTGGTCAGTTTATTCATGATTCCTCTTTCTTGAAGAAAGGCAGTATCAACCGCCGTGGCACCTGCCACAGCAAAATTGACACCGGCCTCTTTGAAACTTTTCATGCTTCCTCCAAAATACGGTGGCACAAATGAAAGTCCCAGATATATTCGGCTACATGGAAAAAAAAAAAACAGTTGTTTTGCTTGAAAATAAAAACACAGATCCAAGCAATTAGGGGGTGTCGGTGGCACGTACCGATAAAATCTATGACAAGCCGACCATTTGAGCAACGTCCGGTAGCGTGGTTAAAAAAGGTTTCGCCATAAGGAGGAAAGACAAATGGGGGAAGTTTACCAGGCTGTGGCATGTGAACTAAGTTTCCAGTATCGGCAAGTGAATCACCAAAGCTAAAGATTGCTGTGTAGCATCCGATTGTACATGAGATGGAGGATAAGATAAGAATGTTGAGGAAAAACCCATTCCATAGGAGGTGAGAAGAACATGGAGCCATGGCAGGGCCTCACAGAGAGATGTTTCAGTTTTTTCTGTGAGGTTGGTTGCCATTTCATGTAAGGCACCAACCATTGACCATTGACTATTGCACCAACCATGTGCAATGTCAAAGGTTGGCAGCCACCATTGTTGAAGAAGAGCTGGAGTTGGCAGCCACCTTTGTTGAAGAAGAGCCTCTATGAATGCCTATAAATAGAGGCATATGCAAGAGAGCAAAATGAGTGAAGAGTTTTGTGAGGATGTGAAGAGAGTAGAGAGAAAGAGAGAGCTGCAATGGCAGCAGCTGCAAGTGCAGCAAAGAGAGTTGAGAGTTGAGTATGAGAGGGTGTAATCCTTCTCCTCCATGTATTTGTTTTGTATTCTTTCTCTATCTCTAAATATATTGACTTCTCCCGTGGATGTAGGCGATTTTGCCGAACCACGTTAAATATTGTGTCAGTGTGCTTGGCCCTTCTATGAGCAAGTATCAGAACATCACCGGTCGGATTCCCCAACAATTGGTATCAGAGCACATGGTTTTAACGTGATGTTTGATTTTGCTCAAAAATGAAAGTTGTCAAAATTGTGTTTTGACCATACCATTGTGTAGAGGAGGAAGAGACGAAGCCACTGGTGAAAACCGCATCGAAATCTAACGTCGGAATCCGCCTCACGCGCCGTCATGCGCCGGGGAGGTGACTGCCCACGCGCGCAGACGCGTGCCACGTGTCACACGCGTCATCTTCGCCTGGATAGGCTGACCCGACCCGAATACCAGATGATCCGACCCACGTACGAGATCCGGATGAGGATGACGTCATCATGACATCATAGTTTTGTCAGCATGCACAGGTGGCATGCCACGTCGTCACCAGTCAGCAGCCACATCAGCAAATGTGGGACCCACAGACACGTTACCAGCCGCAAGTCGAGAGTGAGCCGAGCCGAGTCGAGCTGAGTTGGAGCTGAGCCGAGCCGTGAGCCGAGGGGCAGGANAGATGTGTATAAGAGACAGGTCTACGTGCAACCGGATCTAAGATTGAATCTGGACCACTGATCAGGCGAAAATTGTTTTGATGAGATCTCAGCCGTCTGAAGTGCGATTTGGACGATTTTAGACTTGTTTCCAGCTAATTTGATCATTCCAGATACAATGGTACGGTCCGATTCGTTGAGATTGAGATCATAAATGACGGTGATGAACTATTAAAGAGAGATTGCCCGATCAAGAAGCATCTGATGGTCATCATGGTGGTCGATGAAGATGATGAAGAAGAAATCACACATGTTTGTCCAATTACATGTGTTGAACTGTTATATGGGGAACTTTAATTACCTTGAGGGAAGGCAAAATTGGGGACACTCTGGACACCCGATCATTTGGACAATTTGAGGTGGAGAGTGAAATTTGATGAAGACCAATCTTGACGAATCTGAGCACTGGTAGTCTCACCAGATGTTGAGAAATCAGGTATAAAACAAGGATACCCCAGATCACTTGTAAAGAAATGCCGCGACAAGGCTAGCAAATGGTTGTATATACGGAAAGACAGTACGATGGATAGATATGGCCTAAGAAGTTCTGTCTAGGAGATTGGGTTTTAAGCGGGACCGTTGTGACCCCTCCAATCTTTCCTGGGAACTTGCTTAGTGGAAGGATTATCCATA
>SRLM01000331.1:411224-539597 GCA_015708895.1 Populus ilicifolia | reverse complement strand
AGTGATGATTTCTCCAAGAAAGTTAGATTCGGTGACTGTAATTTCTCGAGGGGAGAATTGATGAAGACCCTGATAATAGAAGAGAAATACAGTAAAAGGATAAAGATTGACACCCTATTTTGACTTGGATAGATGTTGTGATAGGATGAGCTGCTGTCAAACATAAGCAAGGAATAGGGAGAAATCTGGAGAACCAAAATTGCACGAGAGCACACGAAGATTGTGTAGGAGTACCCGGAGGATCCAACGAGGTACTGTAATGAGACAACAGGTGCAAGGAAAAGAAGAGTTCCCAGATGAAGCTCAAAGCAGAGACTGTATGAAAAAGTTGTACAACAAGAAGTCTCTTGTGCTCTTGATAAAGGCAACAAACAAGGACCTTTCAATGCATGTAAAGATGGAAGGGTGAGCTGTTGTAGATGCACCTAATTGAGGGGGTGCAAACGCCTGTGATAAAAGGCGACCGCCTATGATGAAAGGCGAAGACACCAAAGGGAGTTGGTCTGGGTGGAGCTGTTAAGCAGAAAGTAGTAGAAGCTCCAAATATAGAAATTGAGGTGGAGGATTGCGAGGAGTATACCGCAACTTTCTCTTTCTATGTAATTAGTGGCAGTGATCTCTCCCATAGTCCACATGGTGGTAGAGAATTTATGGAGCCACTTTGAAGCATCTCAGTTGAAGAAGGATGTGACCGCCTATGAAAGGCGAAGACACCTTAAAGAGAAGGTGTGAGGGCTATGAGAAAAGCCTATAATTAGACCGCCGCATGACGACGAGCGGAGACACCTCAGGAGAAGGTGTGAGGGCTATGAGATGAGCCCATGATTAGATCGTCGTATGATGACGAGCGGAGACACCTCAGGAGTAAGGTATGGAGGCTATGAGATGAGCCTATAATTAGACCGCCGCATGACAACGAGCGGAGACACCTCAGGAGAAGGTGTGAGGGCCGTGAAAGGAGCCCAGTTCAGAACGCCCCAGAGCCAATGTGATGGCTAGGTATGAGTGGACAGATGGATAGCCAATGAAAGGGCTATGATGAGTATGGAGATAAATGCAGGATTGACTTTCATGGATATTGCCCCCATGCTAAAGATCAATGAGCTAGAAGACATTTGCCTTGGACAATAAGTGGATGACTTGTGGAGCATTAAGACGCGGCTGCTATGAAGGAGCAGAAGGGCATGCGCAGGTTCCGGGAACAAGTTGACTCTTGTCAAGGTGGTGGGCTCGGTAATAGCATTGTAATACTCAGAGTATGAAGACAGATATGGATCAACCTTTTATGGGCTGCCCCCATGGTTAAAGGTGGAAAGTTACCTAGACTCTTGAGACTAAGAGTAGGAGACTCATGGAGAAGTAAGGCGTGGTATCTAGGGTGAAACAGAGGGCAGGCGCAACTCCTGGATGAGTAAACTCTTGGAAGAGTGGTGAGCTTGTGATCATATTGAGATACTCAAATAATGACTGTCGCACTTGAAATATCCGTTTGAGGGGGTGTTGTAAGCCTTGATGAGAGGCTTGATGAATCATTCCGGACCGAGCACGCTCGAAGGGGAATGTTGTTCCAGAGACAAGCGTTAACACTATTCAGATGTGATGTGGCAGACCATCTGGTTATAGTGATCCTTTTGTGTGAGAAAAGGTGTGCTTAGGTTACTTTGATGATTGAAAGGTTTGGTAAGTACCTGTAAACTTGGCCACAAACACTCTCAAAATGGAAAACTTGAAAGTGTTGCAAGATGCAAGCATGTGTTGAAGAAGAAAGAGGACAGTTGCCCCACATGAATGGCAAATGGGGTGATTGTTAGGTTGGTTGCCATTTCATGTAAGGCACCAACCATTGACCATTGACTATTGCACCAACCATGTGCAATGTCAAAGGTTGGCAGCCACCATTGTTGAAGAAGAGCTGGAGTTGGCAGCCACCTTTGTTGAAGAAGAGCCTCTATGAATGCCTATAAATAGAGGCATATGCAAGAGAGCAAAATGAGTGAAGAGTTTTGTGAGGATGTGAAGAGAGTAGAGAGAAAGAGAGAGCTGCAATGGCAGCAGCTGCAAGTGCAGTAAAGAGAGTTGAGAGTTGAGTATGAGAGGGTGTAATCCTTCTCCTCCATGTATTTGTTTTGTATTCTTTCTCTATCTCTAAATATATTGACTTCTCCCGTGGATGTAGGCGATTTTGCCGAACCACGTTAAATATTGTGTCAGTGTGCTTGGCCCTCCTATGAGCAAGTATCAGAACATCACCGGTCGGATTCCCCAACATTTTCTTCTTCTTTTTTATGGTTTGGATACTATTGACACTCTTTTTTTCAGTTTTTTACTCCTTAGGGAGAATTTATCCATGCACATCCGAATTTGATCACCACTCTTGGCAAGTGATCTGAAATTCCTAAACAAAATTTTTTGACAGGGAGCTATCCTGGCTCCGAGTTGGGTCCCTAACCCCTTGGTGTTTTTTGGTTACCGTCACTAGAAAAAGTCGTGGGGCAGACAGATAGGAGAAAGCATTCCCTCGATTCCGTCCCTACATTGTCACGTTACATCAAGCTTAGTACTGTAATTAAACCGGCTTGTTTTTGGGTCCAAGTTTTTTAAAATAACTATTTGGAAAGGTTAAAATGTCTAGAGCATCTCTGTGCCAGTAATATTTTGTAATTTTTTATTTATAAATTACATGTTACATACTATTATATAAATTAGCTTTGATACCCACGCGATGCTGCGGGTGTTTTAAGTAAAATTTAATTTTAATTATTATGATAAACACTTATAAATTAATAGAAATGTTATACAGCAAAAAATATCACATTCATAAAATTAGTTGCAAAAGTTAAAATAGCAAAAGATATCACATTCATAAAGTTTGTTGCAAAAGTGAAGTAAAGATAGTTAAATCCAAGTATAACACAAGTACTTAAAGTTAAATATTTTATGCTTTGTACATATAAATAGAGAATTGGATGTCAATGATGAAGATGTCCAATCAGCTTGCGATGTTAAGGATTGATTAATTGAATGCTAATTTTTTTTCTACAGCAAATGATAAATGTAACTGTAAGTTGTAAATTTTTCATAAAGCAATAAACATTAAATATTCTTGAAGATAAATTAGAAGTGAGAAATAAAGATGTAATTGTTACTGAGTATATGAGTTCATAAAG
Organism: Populus ilicifolia; assembly: GCA_015708895.1. Lineage (NCBI taxonomy): Eukaryota > Viridiplantae > Streptophyta > Magnoliopsida > Malpighiales > Salicaceae > Populus > Populus ilicifolia. Next base: position 536,430 of record SRLM01000331.1, on the reverse strand, counting down.
AAGGGGAGGCAATTAGAAAGTGAGAATGATAGGAAGGCAATTAGAAAGTAAGAATGATATCGCTGATTGTGATTGAATTATTAATTTTTAAATAAAAAGGTGGTTTGTAGATGCATATGTTTTCAGGTGATGAAATGGAGAGGCGTTGCTTCTTTGGAAGTCCTGGTGTAGGATCATCGTCATCTTCACATAAACGTTTCTTTGATGAGTCTGCATAATCTTTCAAGGGTTGGGAAAGTTGGGTATTGAATCATATATTAAAAGGAAGTACTTAAGCAATGGCAAGTGTAAACAATAAGAATGAAAGGCAAAACCATTTATTTATTAGTAGAAAACTCAAATAATAGCTATCATTTGTACATTCACAGAACAATCATGCAATAATTGTTAAAGGAATGTACATGAAACAGTCAAGCAATAATTGTTAAAGGAATGTATATGAAGCAAATGAGACAGTGGCCTCAACTGGAACATCATCATTGTATTGGGAAATAACAAATAAAACTTTATCATGGTTGAAAAAGCATTACGTAGGATGAGAAATTTATGGCATAATATATGAAATATTTTTTATGTGTGAGCAAGTGAACCAAACCTGTCATGTGGCCTAGCATCAGTGAAGGTTAATGCTCCTTTTGACTTGGTATGACAGCTGTTATGGAACATGTCTTTTTGCTGAGAGATGTGCTACTGTGAAGCTGGGTTTGAATTCGAGACTGATTGACATTTAAGGGATTTGCAAGGTTTGGTGTTGAAGGAGTGACAGGTATGGAACTTCTAGAATTAGTGGCCATCGAAGATGCTCTAATTGCAATATCATCGAAGATGTTGCAAACATATATTTCACATCTATTGAGTACAAATTTATAGGCTCCACATTGAAGCTGAAATATTTTTGGTTTGTTTAATTTTTCAATCATTTGAGGTGGAATAATAAATGGGTTACTGAATTTTTTATTGAAGATTAAATGATGAGTTGAAGCATTAAAAAAGTACTCAACTATCTTTTTAAAACAAGAAAGTTTGTGACATCTTGACCATCAATGACGATGCAATTAATTCTGAACCTAAAAGACATTAAAAAGGTTTTAGTTAATAATGAAATAAAAGCATTGGAAAAAATCACTTAAATTTTTTAAAAATACAAGGCTGTTTTGGCATATATGATAGTTGAACCATGAAACTGGTGCAAAGGTTGGATAATCATGCTCCATGCATCACAAATTATTAGACAGTTCAAAGAGTGGCTTGTTGCAATCTGAATAGCTCTCGCACCACCATCCCTTGAAGAGATCATAATCCACTATGAAAGCTTTGCATGTAAATCTTTTATTCTGCACATGCCAAGTAAAGTAGAAAGTCATACAATTTTTTTTTTTATAAAAATAAAGGTGATGCAATGTTGACAATTGTTAATAATACTATAATCATAATAATAGTATTTAGTTGGACTATTAGCAAATCAAATTATCATGAAGAATATTTTTTTGCAAGCAATAAATCAACAATATGAGGCAACCATATTATTTTAATTCTCATATGCAAGATCGTATTAAATCATTTATATGTCATTTTTGTCCTAGAAATAATTCAACAGCTTTGTTTTGTTTTTAATAAGAAACATTTAAAAACAAATATAATAGACACCTTGTGCTCGAATGGATCCATGCAGAGGATCTCTCTTATTGTTCTTCTATTTTCATTTGTTTGTGTTTCTAATGATAGGATAGCTCGTGATGATAGAGGCAGCTGGTGCAAGTGAATAGGCATTCGTGCATAGCTATGTAAAGATAAAGAAAAAGCCATTGAGTATCAATTTAAATATTAATACATAATTTGGATTTGAATAAATGTAAAAGGTTCGAAGAATATGGAAGTTCACTAATGTTTGTATGCTAATAACTCTGGTATGTCTTGGTTAAAATACCAAAGTGAAGTTGTGGTGCCAATCAGATTTGCAGATCCTATAAAAAAAGCAATAAATACATATTTACTTGTGTATATTTAATGCCAAGAGGTTATGAAATTTTAATTGAAAAGTTAAGAAAATAGAATTATGGTAGCTTTGAAAATAGAATCAAGTATACCTCTAAATTTAGAGACATGAAAACTAGTAAAAGCAACAATGATCGAAGATTCTTGTTTTTCCAAAGAAGCCTTGTCAAAGCTTCTAGCAATGTCATCCTATAAAGTAATGCGAAGCTCCTCACCTTTAAACAGAATAAAATTATATTAGACGAATGCTAGGAGGAATTGAATATAATAAATAATTTTGATTTATTATCAATTGTATATTTTCAAGAATGAACTCCCTTTTGTCCTCAAGTATTTGTGCTCCAAACCAAAATCTTCTCAATCAGTTGTTTTGCCTTTAGTCTACCAAGAACAACTACATAACTCATTGAATAATTATATTAGCAAAATGAAAAAAATTGCACATGATATAGTTTGCTAAGGAAGGGTAACAATAAAAAATACACGTGAGAAGTCGTGATTCTTTTCCTTTCTTAAAGACATGTGTGAAATCAGTGAAATTAAAATAATATTGTGGAATGGAAAGTGAGATAGAATTGAGGCGAGTGACTTTGGTGTCAAACTTAAGATGAATAACAACTTCATGGCTAACAATAATATTCATGTATTGATTTTTAAAGGTGTAGAAATTTTTCACTTCATAATAGCCACCCTCAGTAATGATTGAAGCATAATGTCCAGCATCTCTAGTTTTGGTTGATCCTTGTATTGCACCGCCTTTGCTTAGAAAAAAACAAAGGCAATAATTGGTGTTAATGCATAATGGTAAGGTTAAAATATGTAGAATGATGGATGAGCAGAAAAGTTAATTGAGGATGGTAAAATCATTGCGCCTGGTTTTTAAGTGACATTTATAAAATGATCTCCTTCTTGGCTAGCATGTATGTATATGTTATTGTTAAGAAAAACATTTGGGTGGCAAACTAAATAATGGAGCAAATTCTGTACTATATTGTGTAAGTATTTGAAAATAATTATGCTTAGGGGATTGATTGCATTTCAAATTTTATCAAAGCTTGATACATCCATTGCTTTTAAAAGATGTGGCTTAAAAAATAGAATGTAAGCAGAGGCAAGAATTTGAATAACATAATAATAAAGGTGATATTAGTAGATATGTTGCATACCTTGCGATCAACAAATAGATAATTAAAGTTAGTTGCTAGTCTATTTTGTTTTGGAATCCAAACACGACATACCTGAGCTCGGATTAAAGCATAGAAAACATATTTTTTAATGTTTTGCAAATAAATAGCCATTACTCTGCAAAAACAAAAACACAACCAAAAACTAAACAAATAAGCGAATAGCTAATTAAAATTTAAAGACAATAGTAGAGTCAAATGAGACCCTAAATCCTTAAATATAAAGACAATATAGTAGGAAAGTGTCATCATAAAAGTATAAATCCCATGTAATTTCTTGAAATGTTATTCATACTAGTAATACATGTGTGGTAGTTGCTTATGTCTATACATGTATGGCATAGGTGAAATTAGTATGCAAAATAAATTAATGGTTAGAAATAATAAAAATCAAGAAATAGCCTAACAGATCTTTCATGCTGCTTTTTGAAGCGATTTGCATGGCTAACCATTATGGAAAAAAGAAAAAAAGAAAAAGAAGGGAAGCAACCTTTGCTCACTAAGTTTTTTTGGCAACATAAACACTGTTTTTGTATATCAAAAAAAAAAACTAAGAGACATCAAATTTTCTTATTTGCTTGGAAAGGTAAAAGAATGGACCTTAAATGCATGAAAAAAGTATACACAACAGGGTTAACTAAAGTAGTAATCTGATCCTAGAATTAAACTTATCAAACTAATTTTTTATTGATGTATTCTTTCATCACAAACCCTATAAGGAAATCAGATAAAAAAGATAACATGGAATCTTATAATGAAATAATGAGTGTTTATTATCAATGATGGTCTGTTTGCAGACGAATCAGAGAAAGAGAGCTAAATGTTAAGGTAAACTAAAAGATAAGCATCATTAATGAAAGTCTATGAAGTGCATCAAGAGGGAAGAAATTATAGACTATAATGATAGCCAGCCAAGTAACAAAAAAACCTTGCTATCAAGGAAAAAGTACTAACATGAAGTAGCAAAAATAGGTAGCAAAGCTGTCGATCCAAAGCAGAAAACTAAGCAGTAGACGAAGCGAAAAACTACCATAAAAAAACATGCAAAGATGTTATGAGAAACAGGAAAGCATGACAAATTATGGCTAGCATGCACTGAAAAAAAGACGTAAAAATTTAAATACATGATAGTTTAAATGCAATTAAAGTTCAATTTATTTTGATGTTGCAAGAAGATTCATAGATGTTGAAGCTTATGATTAGAAAATCTTAATATACAAAATATACAACAAAGAATAAAAAAATTATCTTTTGGCAACAATTGAATGATATCTTTGTAAACAATGTTTTTGGCATAACATGAAGGTTTTCCTTCATTATTGAAGGAAATGATTTTAAGCCCATTCTTTGATGTAACTCTTGATAAAGCAACATATAATTGACTATGACTGAAAACTTGTTATTTCAAAACGACACCAACAACCTTAAGTGATTATCCTTGGCTTTTATTAATAGTCATAGCATAGCAGGGCCTAACAGGAAACTGTCTTTGTTTGATTATGAAGGGGCATTTTTTATCATTAATTGGAAAGACAATTCGTGGATTCGTGGAATAAAAACTCGATCTCCAATGTTGGAACCAGTAATAATTTGGGCTTCAATAATTTGCTCAACAAGCTGTGTAATAATAAGCTTTGTCCCATTACATAAATCAGCAGTAGGACTAAGGTTTCCAAGTAACATAATTGGTGTGCCAATTTTCAAAGAAATATTGTGCTGGGGCATACCATTAAAGTCAAGTTGGTTGATAAATTCAATTGGATACAATAAATTTATGTTGTCAATGTCGCCAGAAGTTGTTTCGATAGAATCATAACTAAGAAAGTTGTATTTATAACTAGGTATGATATCAAGGATAAAATTATTTATCTTAGAAACAGTGAGGTTCTTTGGTGTAACAATTGCCCTCTTTTTAAAATAGAATGGATCAACATGAGCCCTTTCAATGTCAGGATATTTGGCAGAGAGAATAGCTGTGATTGGACAATCAATTACTTGAACCTAAAGTTCACATGGAATTTTGATAAATGTTGCATCATGATCATCTGGAACAGCTAAATCACATAGTGGTCCATCACCAATTAAAAGGATCCACTTTGTAAACTGTCTAAGTTCTTCCTTTTGATCTGGGCTAAAACCATCAGCTGATAATTGTATATTTTGATTCAAAGTGAGGAATGTGAATATAGACCAAAGCGATGAGCTACTAAAAGTAGCATTAATTATTTCTTCCTTTGTTCCTCCAGGTATAACAAGAAGAATTTGTTGGAAATCCCCACCTAATAAGATAGACTTACCATCAAATGGATTGTTGAGTCATCTCCCACCTGGTGTTTTAAGAATATCTCGTAGAGACTTGTCTAAAGCTTCAAAACAGAACCTCATCCCAAACAATGAGTGATGTCATCTCCAGCAGTAGTGAAAGGTGAGTGCTGTGTTTGATCTCGCACGTTGAATTCTCATTAACTTCTAATGGAATTTTAAATCTAGAATGGGTTATTTGTCCTCCAGGTAACAGAAGAAAAGCTATTCCGAATGAGGCAACAGCAAGCACAATTAAACCTTCATATCTAACCCGATTAATATAAGCACTTGTATGCCATAAAAAAGTCTTTCCTGTCCCACCATGACCATGAAAAAAATATAAGCACTTGTTTGTTTTGTAGTATAGATGTAATAACAGAGTCATAAATGTTTCTTTGACATGGGTTAAGATGTGGCATAGCCAATGAATGGTTATTTCTAAGCTCAGCAAGATCATAGTCAAGCTCTTCCTTTAAAAGTTTGTTCCTGACCTCATCCATCAATTGACTATTTGGCATTGGAAGTTTATGATCTTTCAATGATGTTGCGGAAGCATTTAGAAGTTGTTCAAGTTTATGTAGTACATAGTTCCTAAGTTCGTCATTAGACAAATGAAGGTTCAACATTGAAAAAGAAGATCTTAGACAGTATTCAATGTCATCATGTATAAAATGCCAAAATTGATCGAAAAGACTATTTGGATCAGCAACCTCGCAAAACATAATAATATTAACAAAAAATTGCCTTAGTTGCGAAGAGGAAGTTGTTGGAATAGCTTCACCAAACGCGTCTGACCATTCTTTATCATCTTTTAATAGCCCCAAAGCCTTGCATGCAAGTTGAAAAGTTGGAAACACTGTACTAGAGATTGGCTGCAAGTCTTCAAAGCTTTTTGCTTTAACATGTTTAAGTAACATTCTAAGAAAATACAACTCCCTAGCAGCAGGATGGACATACACAATGCGACCAAAGCAAAATCCACGTGATCTAATAATCCATTCTTTTTTCCTAGCATCCCAAACATACTTGCTCGGAAACTGTGAGTAATATAGATCTCGTGCATCGACATCAACTTTGTTGCGCTCAAACCACTCTGTGAGCATTGTCTTATTAATCCCAGGCTTTCTAAGAACTGAAGGCAAGGATTCATTACCTGAAAAAAAAAAAACATATGATGTTGTAATGGTAGATGGATTTGAAGTCTTTCAACAGCTGGGCTCCTTGAACGGATTGGAAATTGGAATAGCCGTCATACTGCCTCATATAGACAAATGAATCTATAGTTTAGATACGCTTTTATTTCATCATTAGTCTATTTTCTCAAAACCATTCTGCATCAATCAACTCCTTTGCTAACATACTTAAAAAGATACTTGATAAGCATGGATTGACAACAAATTTCAACATTAATATGTGCATTGTATCGGAGCAAAAGTTCTTTGTTGTATGGGATAACATGATAATTTGAGAGGGAAATGCCAGTTTTAATAACATAACCCATACGTTGCATGCGTCATTCATAGTAAACAAAGCCATTCTTATCAAAGATAGTTGCATCCTTATTTCTTTTTTTCGGAAATCATTTGGAACATTTATTCTTTTCCATACATTGAGCCTTTGGATTTGCAGCGCCGCATGGACCATGCACTATAAATTTTGAAACTATTTCATAGCAAACAGGATCTTGATTCTTGTCACGTATCTTAACTGAAATAACAGAATCAACATCCTCAAGTGAACGAAATTTGAATTATAGAGCTAGCCAGACTAATAAATGATTATGCGGCAAGCCTTTTTTTTGGAACTCCACAGCATAAACATCTAAAAAGAGAAAATGCAAGCAAAGAAGTAAAATGGTTGTTTGTAAAAGAAAAAAAGGAAACCTGAAATTTAAGAAATAAAATAGAAATACTTGCAATTGTTCATCCAAAAGGTTTTCCGAACTTGATGAATGACATCATATAAATTAGCTTTAAATGAAATACCCTTGTGATGATGTCATGCTTGTCCTCAGATGATAGTTTCTGGTTTTTTAATTTCTCGATGAATTTTAGGCCAATTAACATTGCAATTGAATGTGATAAAAAGATCAGGATTTCCATAACACCTATATATGACCATGGCATCTTGGTAATTATTAATCATATACCAAGATCTTCCAGTTGAAGAAGATGGAAGTATAATTTTCCCTGTAGTTGATCCATCAACATCACCTCTAGCAATAGCATCATATATTCCTTTGTAATGTTCACTTTTAAGATTTTCTTAGTTTGCACGTATAAAATCCAAACGATCCTCTTCAACATTAACAAATGCATCAACCAAAAATTATGGGTACAATTGCTCTCCTTTTATGAGAGTGCTTTCTTGTTTTTCTCTTTCATGAATGAGATAAGCATAATAGGCTCTCATTGGAACCTTTTGCCTTTTTTTAGGTAGTTGCTGCTCTTGATGAGCTAACACAATATCAATGTGAAAACCATCCTCACGGTATGGAAAAAGAAGTGGATAGTGAAGGGCCATAAATTTTGGATGAAGCTTTGAGATCCTTTGAAGTGTTCCAGATGAACTTTCAATAATTATATCTCGATCAAATCAAGAATGACCAATATTCCGAGCAACCAAACCACCAATGTCATTTAAAGAAGGATCATCGTATTGCCTTAAGTCATTATCTCTTTTACCAATTAACCAAAGCTTGAACTCTGGAACCTCGACATCACCAGACCTTTGTCTAGCATGACAGAACAAACGAACCAATTCATTAGATGAATCAAGCATATTGATAAGACCAACAACAATTTCACTATCCAAGATTGAAGGAAAATTTTCATTGCAAAAAGGTTGCAGTCGGTTAGCAACCTCATTATCTATATCAAAAACACAAAGTTGTGCAAACTTAGGACCCATATTATCCATAGGAAGAAGAGAACCCATAAGATGGTGATAATATCCATTGACATTAAAGACATAAGATCCAGGTTGAGCATTAATAAAATGATCAATTACAGCCTCTATGGATGTGAAAGCGAACATTGAGTTATAAGCACGAATTTCACATTAAAACTTTTTAGATGATAAACCATTGTTTGGGTTGAGGAGGTTGTCAAGGTAGTTAGGTGTTTCTTGTGGAGCAGGAAGCACCACTTTCCTGTTATTACAACAAAGTGTAAAGCATGGGTTGGTTTTGCTTGAACGCACTAAGCGTTCTTGGAACCAAAAAAGAGCGCCACAATGCCTACACTTGTATGTTTTATCCCCATAATCAATGTATTTAATTAAATAACCTGGAAAAAAAGTACATGATCAGAATACATACGCTTTTTTTTTATAAGATGATTGGCCTGTAATAGATTGATGATTAAGGGCTTGTTCAGAGAGTCCTTGAGATTCATGATTCGAAATTACATCATTACAGTGAAATGAAGCATAGGCGCTAGATTGTGGAGGATTCGATAACTTTGCTGCATTGATTTCATTAGTTTGAATTTGCACAATATTGTTTGATGGAGAAGGTGGTTTGTATATCTATGTGTCAATGCGAATAGACTAAAGTCCCAATTCCTTGAGTATGTTATGGAGCAGATGTTGTATTTGAAGAGCTTGGGTTATCGGATAGCAAGATTCTATCAACGAGAGTTTCATAGTCATTGAAAACAATTTGTGAGTATTGAGAAGATGACACATACTCATCTGGCTAAACATGTCCGTGAGGATTTGTCATGTCATTGCTCTAAAAGAACCATGTAAACAAACATCAAGGTAAATGAAAAAAAAAAAACACTACATAACCATGATTAAGACATGATCATGGTTAAGTGAAGGAAAACCAAAGGGATAGAGAAAATCCTAATGACATGCACTTTTAAAAGAAACCATGTAAACATAGGGATAATAAGCAATCAAAGAAAAAACATCATGAAATTAAGTATTGGGCAAAGATTAACCAGTTTGCAAGGCAAAAGAATGACATTGGATTGAAATCTTTAATATGTCATGAGACATAATGATGGGTAGGCTTAGCTAACAAACTACTCCTTAGTTTAACTAAATAGGGAATTAAAAAAATAACTCCATAAAATTAACATGTTCAAGAAAGGATGAAGATATAACAATAAAAGATCAAGCAACCAAAAAAGAGCATAACGTGTTGCTAAACATTGAAATACCATAACCATGATTAAGCATCCAAGTAAATAGAAATGCATAAAGCAAATAAGAGAGAGGCATGAAACAAACCTTAGAGAATGTTGACGATAAATAAAAGTGACCTTTTCAAACCACCTAAAAACAATGTAAAATTTTGATTAAATGTGCAAGGATAAAAACAAATAGATATAAAGCATAAGACTTGGAAAATAAGGCATGAAAGAACAAATAAAAATAAAAATGAAAGATGAGCTAACATATCAAGGTGAAAGAAATATCATAATTCTGGTAAGCGATGCAAAAACATAAAGGTAACAAAACCAAAACAAAATCATGTAAGCTGCAAAGAATAAGGGAAATACTTTTTGTAATTCATCACAATTCTAGCAAATGCCAAAAAAGAAAACAAAGAAAGGTAAGAAAACCAAAACAAAATCAAATAAGCCGCAAAGAATAAGGACTATAATTTTTGTAATTTTTTTAATGAAATTGTCTTGTGTTCTATAATCTTTTAAAAAAATTTATAAATAGGGCAAGATTTTTTTTTCTTCTAAAACCCAATTATAATTCATAGTTTGATATATGTGAACACTAATAAAAATCAGAGACCCATGACCTCCCTTCTCTATATGATCATTAGGCATGTGAAATCTGTTGTAAGCTCATGTTCTTAAATGAACAATAATTAACCTACATAATAAAAGTATAAATCTATGAGAACTATTTATGAAAAAATTATTCTCAAACTTATAATAGATCTTTAGGTATGTGCTGGATAAGTGGATATTAATGATAAGATTTTATTACATAAGATAAATAATTCAATATATATATTGTGATGGAAAATATCAATGACCCTGCTAATACATGATTTATGATTGATAGTAATAGTATTTCTCGGGCAAAGATGTTAAAATATTGGATAAAGACTCCGTTCAAATTCTATCTTTTCAATAGAATTTCAACCCTAATCAAATAATAACTTACAAATCTCAAATCAAGTTGATTTCAATAACAACTATGCATGCATTTTGGGTAGAAATATATATAAATTTGTTGAGATACTTGAGAGATACAGATAAAGTTATTATTTAAATCTTGGATAAATCAAGTATAATATTTCTATTTGGATTTGCGAGTGGTAGACATACAATTAAATCAACTTGCTATGTATATAAATATATATTCTTTATAAATATAATTTCATATAGCACTTTAATACTCCCTTTTCCTATTGATTGGCTTATGAATCTCACTAATCACACCCAAAAGAAATAAAAAGAAAGAAAGAGAGATGGTTGGAGGGGTTTTCGCTCCAACATGTGGTGGAAAGGAATGCCCTGGAAAGTTTACTTTCAGGGTGTTCTTCACTTGCCCTTTTGCAACAACAGTAGGTTTGATTTTTTGTTATGATCTTTGTATTTTAGGTGTGTAATAATGTTGTATTAATCAGTTTCTTTTTAAAGATGTAATAATTGTATCTTGATTTTTGTGTGTTTCTAACAACATATTTACTTCGTATACTAATTTAATGTCTATGATGTTTCTTGGTGTTGAAGAAGGGGAAAAAATTTTACAATGATTTGCATTGGTTTTTTTTTTGTTTAGTGTTAATGAATAATTAATTTCAATAATTCAAAGAGGTTCAAAGATCAAAATAAGACTTTTTTCTCCAGCCCCGTGTTGACTATAACCCTAAGAAAGTTGGGGCTCTATGTGGTGATAGTTTGAATACATAATATGATCTATATGTTGTTCATGAGATGTTAATTAAATCTAAGTTAATCACTGAGATTTTTTGTTTTTTGCAGCCATTGATACTTATTTCTTTATTAGTTGTGTTCACTGATAAAGAAAATTCAACAATTTAATTACTTATAGTTTGATTCCCCTATTGTCTCTATTTTTTGCAATGCTTCCGATTAGTACTTAAAAGTGCATTTTTTTATCAAGGTTTTATGTTATCATTTTGCACTTGAAGTATTAATAACTCCTTAACTAAAACATGTTTTAAAATAATATATCTAATAATATAAGATACCTTTAATTTATGATAAATGTTTATTTTAAATGCATGCCTATCACATAAATAAAAGGATTTATTGATGAATTTAAAAACTAAAATTCAAAGGACAAAGAGATGGCCAAACTTAGAAAAGAGATGTCGGTGCAATCCAAACCAGAACACTGTTCGGTAATTGGGTCATATCTGGTGTTGTAGATCTCAGATTTATGTCTACTTTATATGGATGGAAAGGTAAGACATAGATCTATAACTTTCATAAGAGCCTAAGACTTAAAAAGGCTATTTTCAAGTCCAAATTGTAGCAACAACAAAGAAGTTCGAATCTGTCTTCTAACCCGAGCATTGTTCAGTGTTTGGACCATATCTAGAGTTTTAGAAGTCCAAATGACCTGAATTTGTTATACAAGAAAGCTGAGATAATGTCCTATAACTTTGATGTTTTCAAGTGATTCTAATTTTGATGTTATCAATGATGTTTTGAGCAGATAAGAGAAGATAAAGGTTGTCACCAAGTCAATAGTTGGTCACTCACTCATCAATTAGTTATCAAATTAATAGTTCTTAATTTTGGCCTATAAAAGGAGACATTTGCCATGCATTTAGGCATCTTGGTTTCCAGATCAAGATTATGCTCTTACTTTTTCTCTTTGTGTTTTGTGTAATGTTTATGCTTTACTTTCATTAATATCAAGTTTATACCTTTCATTTCCTTTCCTTTACTTAGTTAACTCTTATCTTATTTATGTTCTTATTTTGTTTATTTATTTTTCTTTCTTTCATTATGTTTAGCTAAGTTTATTATATCAAGGTGAAAATGTTACATTAATAGTGTTAGAATAAGTATATTGTAAATTTAATATGGACTTTAATGTTTGATACTAACATGTTTTGTATTTGTTATCTTATTCACTCTTTAATACTTTGCTTGTTAAATGACTAATCTTGATTTATGTTGTATAATTCTTGGTACAACAAATGCTTGACACTTTCATAGCCCATACTGTATGGTATAACTGACACCTGAGCTATAAAAGGAACTTGATTTGTTGTTAACATAAGTTATAATCATGAATGCTTGACGGGATTTACAAGTATTAGCATTAATTGAATAAAATGACTAATGTAATCATGTTAACAATCTATAATCTAAAGAAGACGCAATTACAAAGAAAGAAAAAAATGACAGCGTAATTTTTCAAAGCATTTAAGATTTCGAAATCACGATGTTGTTTTTTTTTGGGCTTGAAAAGAAAAGCGAGACAGTTGGAAAAGCATGTGAGATATATGTATAATATAATAACATAATTATAATGTAATAATACATATATAATATAGGGAAAGTCTAAGCGAGACGGTTCGAAAAGCAAATGAGGTATATATATAATATAATAATATAATTATAATCTAATCATATATATATAGGATTATTATAATATTATAGTTCCTACTGTTACTACCGTGTATTGTCTCGTACATATAACTAGAAAAAGATTATCTAAAAAATAAGTCATTTTATTATTGTCATGACCCAAATCTCAAATCCATGACCGACACATATGTCAAAGAACTATCTCACCTAAAAGCTTAAGCTGTTAGGTGAAGTCCTAAGATATGATTTATATTATTTTCTAACACACCCCCTCAAGTGAAAGCTCTTTGGGCTTGAAACTTGCACAGGCCCACATTACCTTGTGCTTAATTTTTATCAAATAAATGGGGATGGTGAGATTCGAACTTGAGACCATTTGATCATCAAGACTCTGATACCATGTCAAAGAACCATCTCACCTAAAAGCTTAAGCTGTTAGGTGAAGTCCCAAGATATGATTTATATTATTCTCTAACAACATAGGCAAGGTTCCCCTCCAAGGTTCCATACATATGCAACCCAAACTTAAATACAAACTTACCCTTTAATAAGTCAATCAGAGTTCAATACAGCAGTAACAACAAACTAATTTCATAATATAACTTAGGTGTCTTAATACAAGAGTTTTGGAGCACTAGACATAAAGAAAAGTACAAATTACAATTAAAAGAGTAGGTTTTGAAAGTCCAACAAAAGTGACATGCTATCAAGCTATAAGCTTGAAAAGGATAAATAATGAGAGAGTGAGTTCAACAATCTAGTGAGTAGATAACATTCAATATATACACACGAGATAATACAACAATGAGAAATATATATACAAGTATGACTTTAGGTTTTTATAAAAAAGTTTCTTAAATAGGCCATAACAAGAATATCATATGGTAAAACTCGTCAGAAAATTAAAATGCAATGAGCATGAGGCTCCGTACTACAGGATGATCAGTCCACACAGGTTGGTGACTCCCCCGACCAATTAGGGTTCAGATACGATGTGCACAAAGACTAACACTACCCTGTTAGCATGGGTATTCTGTTTGACATACCATAGGTTTATAATCATAATCAAACAAACATATTCATATCTCAAGACTCAACTCATGACATCAATCAAATGAGGAGCTATCAATTCAAAAGTCAATTCAAAATACATACTCGGTCATATCAAGAATTTGGATTCAACAAATGATCATGCTTATCATAACAAGGATAATAGTCAACATATATATTATCAGGAAGCATGATCCAATTCATGTTAACAAATCAAATATTTATAATATTTCTCATGCAAATGAAAAATTATCCACTCACCTGACTCGAAAGCAAACAAAAATCAAAAGCAGACACTGAAGAAAACCCTACTGACATCCTGTGGGTAGAATATCAGGATTATCTGAATACAAAGAAAACTTATTCAAGAATGACTCAAAAGAACATATAACTTATTTAATACACTTAACTAAGGGTCTATTTCATAACCCTATATATTTTTAGACTAAACTAGTTATTTTTCTAAAAACCCAAAAATTAACGATTTTCCTGAAATCTAATCCATAATAAAAAAAATAAAAAAATTAGTAATAATTCACTAAATAACCCTAAATTATTGATCAAACCAATCTGAAAAAGCTAGCATCACAGCTAGAGACTAATATAGAATTTATCATATTTTTAGAGCTAAATTGTAATTTTCATCTAATTGGAGGACCAAACTAAACATATTATAAATTCATGACTATAGTGGAATTATGTCCATAATTCATCCTTATTTCTGTCTAGATCCTCTAATTATGCTACAAGGACCATTTTGGAATTTTTCAAAAATTTTAGGGTCAAATTGTATTTTTTGTCAAATGGAGGACCAAACTAAAATTTATCATAATCCATGAATATACTGAAATTCTGATCATAATTAATCCTCAAATATGTCCAGAATATCTCATTATACTCCAGGGACCATTCTGCAATTTTACCAAATTTTTAGGGTCAAAGGGTAATTTTTCTCAAATTGAAGGACTAAATTAAAAGTTTTAAAATTTCATAACTACACAGTAATTCTGCCCATAATTCATATTTTATACTGTTCAGAATCTCAGAATATGCTCCAGGGACCATTCTGTAATTTTTCAAAGTTTGGGGACTAAACTGTAATTTTGCCAAAATTAAGGGACCAAATTGAATTTTCATCATCTTTAACCTCCAACCCAGAATTTCAACAGAAACCCACTGTTATTTCCTTATTTCTAACATAAATTCACCATTCAAACAAAATCCATAACTCAAAATCATCATTTTTATTTACAATCTCTCAAATTCAACTTAACAATCCATCACCTATAACAATCAACCTTATAATATTTAATTTAATTCATCAATTAAATCTAAAACACAAATTTGCAAAGCCCTAACATTCAACAAAACCAAAATTAAGGTTAAATGAATATACATTTACACATTTAACAACCTTAATCTTACCTTTAAACTTATTTCTCCAATTCCTTTCTATTTCCCTTCTAATTTCTCTCTTTTCTCTTCTCCTTCTTCTTCCTCCCTTTCTCTCCTGCCGATTTTCTCTCTTAATTTCAGATATCTCTCTTTTTTTCTTCTACTTTCTATTTATATTTATCAAGTTTTGTTGAATTACTACACTACTCCTCATTCATTTATACCCACACTTTAAGCCATCAAGGGCTTTATTGTATTTTCCTACTTATTTATTCAAAACATCATAATTATTTTCAACTTGGTATCAAAGCTCTCAATAATTTAAAACTTTTTTTCTCCCTCTCCCATGGACTCTTCTTCCTAGCCATCTGCTACCTTTCCCTCTGCTACATCGTTGGTGCAAATCCCTTTCTTTATCACCTTACTAATATAGATGATTGATTTTTCTTCCTCAGCCTTTGTCTTATCATGGCCACAACTAACAGATGTTGGCCAAAATCTTACCAACCTACATATCACTCCTCTGTTGCAGCCTGCCTTTGCTGCTGTCATCCACCTTGCTCTAATGAACAACATTGTTTCCCTTTCCCACACTCACCAAGTTATCTCCCTCAAATTGACAAGCATAGATTACCTATATTGAAGAATGCAGATGAAGCCATATCTTCTAGGAAAAGAAGTTTTTAGATTTACTGACGGTTTAATTTCATGTCCTCCACGTGTGTTTGTTGTCGATGGTACCTTTCTTTTAAGTAAATCATTTTTTTCTTTGTTAGAAACAACGAGACCTGCTCATTCCAAAAGCATTATTTTTATCACTCTCCATTGATGTTCTCCATCTTGTTATTAACTGCCAAACTTTGTACTTTGTTTGATGCATGCTTGAGCAAGCTCTAGCTTCTCCATCTAATTCTCGTATTATGTAACTTCACGACTCCTTTCAAGATCTTCAACAATGTGATAATTCAATCACTCAGTTTATGCAAAAAGCTAAGGTCTTATTTGATAAGTTAGCTGTTATTGGCCGGACAGTTTTGTTAGAAGATTTTAATTTGTATGTATTTTCGAGGTGAATTTAAAGACTTAGTCACAAACCTCATAACCAAAGCATAACCTTTCTCATATGCCAATTTTCATAGCATATTTTCACGCATAAATTTCTTCATAAGACCTCTCTTCAATCTATGGGGTATGCTACCATCATTGCTCCTTTACTGCCCACATCACCTTCAACTCTTATTGCTCAATGCTAGCTTTCTGGAAATTTTAGCAAAAATAGAGGCAGATTTCATGAAGGGTGGTGTCCCAACTATGCTAGTAATAGAAGGAACATGTTTACTGCTTTTAGGTCTGATTTTCGCAACTTTAATGGACCTTTTAGTAATGACAGGAGGCATGGAAATTGGCAGAGAAATAGAAGGCATCTTACGCCCTTACAATGAACTAATACATGTTACCAATTATGCCATGCTTTCGGCCATACCACCCCACACTACCCTCAGCCTCAGAACTTAAGATATAGATAGTAGCCTAGTATGAATCTAATGTCGAGTAATGTTTCCTCACAGGTACTGCCGATTGACTTTAAACATCGATGCTAATCAACACATCACACCTGATTTTGCAAATCTAACAAGGTTAGAACCATATCTTAGTAATGATCATTTGTATATTAGTGATGGTAAAGGACTTTCCATATCTAATATCGGTCATACTAAAATACATATATTATATCATACTTTCATTTTGTGTGATGTTCTTCATGTCCTACATATTACAAAACCTCTATTTTTTGTTTAGAAATTCTATTTTGATAACAATATTTATTTTAAATTTTATCTATTTGTTTTTTATGTCAAGGATCTAAAACACCAAGGTAGACCTCCTTCCCGGTCAGAGTAAAGATGGTCTTTATGCTTTGACCAAGTCTTTTGTCATGTTAGTTCCTCAGGCATATTAGTCTCTTTGCATATTTGCCTTTACTAATCTATGATATCATCGACTAGCTCATCCTATTTCTCGCATTTTTAGTGATGTTTGGGTCCTTTTCTTTTTTTAATCTGATGGTTTTTTTATTTTGTTATCTTTGTTAATGCATACACAAAATATATATGATATTACTCTCTTGTTGTCAAGTATGATGTTTAGTCTATTTTTTTTTATCAATTTTAAACTCTCATTGATGTCAATTTTCACTAAAAATTAAATCTGTTCAAACTAATTATGTTAGTGAATGCAAAAACTTATCCACGTTCTTTTAGATTATTATTATTCATCATCATTTGATTTATCGTAACACTTCCAAACAAAATAACACAATAAAATATCGTCATAGGCATATTATGAAAATTAGACTTACTCATATAGAATAGTATAAAGCACCATTAATATTTTAGAATTATGCTATTGAAACTTTAATTTATATTATCAATTGCATGCCTACTTTTGTCTTTGAAAGCAAATCTTCTTTTGATTGTCTGTTTCAATGATCTCTGGATTATCATTTTTTATGTATTTTTGGATGTCTCTCCTTTCCATTTCTATGCCCCTATCATAATTATACATTATATTTTTATTCCTCTTTATATGTGTTTTTCAGGTATAACTCCTTTCACCTTGGTTATCGTTGTTTTGAAATTGCATCCCAATGCATTTATATCTCTAATCATATTTGTTTTCATGAACATGTGTTTTCTTTTGAAAGATCTAAATAAATTGCATAAGCATCATTTCCAACCTTAAACCAACCTATTACCATCCTCCTACCAAATTGGTTATATTCCCTATTGTTTCATACCATTGTTGACTATATCAACCACCCTTTTACCTCTGCCTTCCATCACCCATCTTTTTGTTCACCTACAATAGTCCATACATTACCTCTCTCATCATCACATGTATATTTATCTAACTATTATGCTACAAGTATAGATAAAAGTTATGCTCCATTCACTTTGCTTGTACTAGCTCACCCCGCTACCTTTCCTTTGTTGCTAGTCCTACCTCTACTACAAGTTCTTTGTCTGCAGTAAACTCTTCCTCTACTTCTTTAGCCAGACTAAATCTTATGGTTAATATCTCTTCTTATTTATTTCAATAGAATACCACTTTGTCATCATCTCTTCTTGCTTCGACATCCATAGTCAATAAACATATTATGATCCTTTGTTTGGGGCAACTAAAGACAAAAAAACCTGGGTGTTTTTACTGCCACTGTTACTCATATATCTCAAGTAATGTCATCTCTTACCTTTAAACCCATTGCCTTCTCTGATGCTGATAGATATGAAGCTTGGCATGATGTTGTTATATGCGATGAAATTCAGGCTTTGCACTCTAACCATACCTAGTCTTTAGTTTCTTTTCATTATTTGATGAATGTTGGCACTCAATAGGTATATAGGATTAAGCATTATATTGATGACAACATTGAGTAATACAAGGCCCGTTTAGATGTTAGAGGTTTTATTCAGCAAAAAGGCATTGATTACTTTGAAACATTCAGCTTAGTTATTAAGTAGACAATTGTCAAATTAGTCTTTTTTATTATGGTTTTATGTAACTGAAAGATCCACTGACTTGATATTCATAATGCTTTTCTCAATGATGTTCTTTTTAAAGAGGTTTATATGAAATAACTCCCAGGTTTTGTTAACTCTACCTTTCCATTTCATATGTGCTAATTGCATAAGTTTTTGTATGGTTTAAAGCAATCATTGAAGGCATGTTACACTCGTTTGAGTGATTTTCTACTCTCTATTGGCTTTCACGCCTCCAAAGTTAATACTTTTTTATTTATCATGTCTGTTGGTACTAATATCTTTTATTTTCTGGTTTATGTGAGTGATATCCTACTTAAAGGCAACAACTCTATTATGCTTCATTGCCTAATGCAGTTATTGAGTTCAAAGTTCAAGCTTTCAGTTCATTACTTTATGGGTTTTGAAGTTCAATCCACTAATTTGGGTTTGATGCTTTGAAAACACAAATATATTATTGATATCCTTAATCGGGTTGGTATGACTTCATGCAAATATATTGATACTCTAGTCTCTATTTTGAAGGTTACCATACTACCAGATGCCTTGTTTTCTGATCTATACAGTTTTGTCAAATCGTGGTTGCTCTTTAATATCTCACCTTCATGAGATCAGATATCTATTTTGTTGTTAACAAGTATGTCAATTTATGATATCTTAAAGGTACGACATCCTATAGCTTCCTTATCACTTCTAGTTTCTCTTTTTCTCTATATGGTTTTATGGATACAAATTAGGCAGGTATTATTGATGACTAGAAATCTACGGGTGGTTACCTTGTTGTTTTTTGTTAGACACAGATTTTATAGAAGTCGGGCAAGCAATGCATAGTTGCTCACTCCTCTACTAAGGTTGAGTAAAAAGCCTTAGTAGACGACACTGTTGAGGTTATCTAACTTTCATATTTATTAACAAATCTACAGATTTCATCTACGTCTAGTCCTACTATTTGGTGTAATAATCTCGATGCTACTTATCTATATGCAAATCTTATCTTTCATGCTTGTATTAAACATGTTAAAGTTGATTATTATTTTGTATGAGATCAGGTTGCGAAGAAATAATCAGTTTTGTTTATCTCCTCTTAAGATCAACTTACAAATGTCTTCATTAAGCCCCTTTCCACTACTTTATTTATTAATTTTTTATTTAAGTTTTGGGTAAATCCTCCACCCTCGACTTGAGGGGCATATTATACAATGTGTGTGTGTGTGTGTATAAAATTATTCCAATATTATAATTTCTACAATTATTGCTATGTATTACCTCATACATATAAATAAGAAAGGTTCATTAAGAGATAAGCCAAGTTATTCTATTATTCTCAACTCGTACTTTTTATACAGAGTTATAAATTCTACTTAAATTATAAAAATATCAAATTATTCCATTTAAATAGAACTCATCATGCTTGTAAATAACTATTTTTACTCTCTTTCTTTCCAACATGGGTATTTATGTGCTAAGCAAAATAAAACAAAGCCAAGAAGCCTAATCCAAATCGCCTTGAGGGCACAATATAGGCATTTGAGCATGCTTTTAAGTGTAACTTGACTACAAAAAAACTCAGACTCTTTTTTGCATTTTTATTTTTATTTTTATATGTATTTTTATATATTTTATCTCTTATTTTTTTTCAAAGTACAAATATTTTTTATACACAATCTTATAGATTCTTTCACTTTTTTTGGCATAGAATCCTATAAATTCTACTTGTTTTGATACCGACACTTTTATAGGACAACCTATATGACAAATTAGGTATTATCATCTAAACTAATAAAACTCGCCTATTATCATTTCATAAGAATCTATCCATGTGGTGGGCAATAAATAGTTATCACCCCTTATGCCTTTCTCATAAAAAAAGGTAAAGGTAATCTATACGATGAGTTTTTTTTAATAAAATCTCAAGGATTAGAGGGAGAGAGAAGGATTTGAGACCCATACCTCAAATAAACACAATTCATCTTCTTCATTTTTCTAATGTGCTTAACAACTTGGTACAAAAAACTCAAATTGACTTAAACATCAAAGTTGTTGTATTATTAGTGGCCCTGTTTTTGGAAACTTGAACAAAAACCTTGTTTATTACTTTTCAGTTTAACTAAAAAAATTCATAGCTAATGAAACTGTAATATATGAAAGACTAATCGATCTCCCTACTATAGGGACTCTAATCCTCCTAGGAATCCAGTAAATCTCTCAACAAGTGCAAGTTTTCAACAATGTTGTTCTTGCTATACAAAAACAACTTTGTTCTCTCCAATATAATTAGTAAAACAATCAACTTATAATATTAGGTGCACAAAGAAAACTTTAGTTTTGGGAAGAAATTGAACAAAATAACTCTCCAAATGAGTTATCATTGCCCCAACAAATCCAAGCCACAAGCATGGCTATTTCTATCATACTTCTTCTAAATCTTCTAGTTCACATACTCTTTTTAGTAAAAAATCATGACACCACAACAAGAGTACCTAATTCATGCATATCGCTTCCACCAAGTGGAAGAATCTCTATTTTATAACAAAGTATTACACACGCACCTCTTAAAAAATTGTCATTGCAAAGGTTAATTTTGACAACTATAATGGCCTTAAAAACTTCAAGAAGCACATACAAAATGTTAGAAGCACCCTAAAGCTAATGACAACAAAAAGTTATGCCATATGAAAGTGTTCCCTATAACTTTTCATGGATCTATTACATTACAATATATTAACCTTAAACTTAGTTTTATCTTAGGTTTTTTTAATCTTAATATGAAACTCATTTCTCATTTCTCATTTCAGCACTAGCATCCTTGTAAAAAAAAGCATTCATTTCTCATTTCAGTACTAGCATCCTTGTCAAAAAAAAGCACTATAGAGTTCTTTACCATTACATAATGAGATGATGAAAGCATTAGAGCATATCTCTAGAGATCCAATGAGGAAGTGCTGAGTTTAGAGAATTTGCTTGAACCTATCGCCATTAAAGCTCGAATCAATGAAGTCTACAACTATTCATAATGGGAAAGTTTATACTCATTCCCTAACAAAATCTTATTAGGTTTAAATACATTATAGAAAATTATATTAGGATGGAAGAAGCTAGTGTGACCAGACAAGATCACCCACACTTCAACACATAGGCAAAGTGTCCACCACACTATCATTCTTCAACAACAACATCCAAAAGCTAAAAAAGGCACATTCATGATCGCCTTATATTTTCTAAACACATAACTACACCTTTCATCACCATAAGGACATAGATATTAACTATGTTAAAAGGAAAGAATTTGTTTAATATCCTCCTTCCAAAAAAGTAAGCAAACATAAGGAACCGTAAGAATTTATAAGGGATAAGGAACAACGTAAACAAACTAGAAACAATACTTATGATTTAATACAAAAGATAAGATAAGATGAATCTCAAAACTGTATCCTTATTGTATTTTGATTTTTTTTTTAAAATATAATGATAATATATATATGAAAAAATAGTATATATCCATATCTCCAATACAAAATGTCTCCATTAATCTTTAGATTCATGTGACTAATTATCTCTACGTTTGAACAACCAATTATCTCCAACCTCATGCGACTTAGTGTCTTTATTGTCTCCAAGTTCATGTGACCAATTGTCTCTAAAACACAAATCTTTCTCCATAAACTATTAACAAAAATATTTAGCGTGATACATGCTGGAGATGCATGGCCTAAATACTGTCCAAGATGATCTTAACATTGTAGCCTTAATTTTGTAAAGAAAGAGGGATTGGAACAGGAATAAAGTGGAAGAAGATAAGACATTACTTTAGCATGGAGAACCTATAAAGAAAGAAGCTTTTAAAGATGAGATTTTAAGGTGGCGAAGTCGTCACCACTCTAGATGCTTTAAAGTATGAACTTAAGTACATCAACCAAAGCAAAGTTTCACGTATGTGGTGATTTACAAGACTTATGCTCATGAAAATGGTCATGTTAGCTTGTGATATTGTCTCCAATTTATCTAAGGAAGTCTGAAAAAGGACTAGCTACTACCTCTATGTAGTCTAATAACATAATGAAATACTAAAGGATATAACTAGTCAGATTTTGGGTTTGTTTCCTAAAAATGATTGGTTCAAGTTTCATAAATTTCAGAACCATTAGAGACTTATATAGTTGTTAACTTCAACTTCAGGGCTCATGAAATTAATTAAAATACATGTAAACTAGCTCAGACATCTCCATTAATCTAAAAAAATAACATAATGGACAAGGGGATGACAAAACAAGAATAGTTAAACAGGGCTGCAAAATCAATTCAGATACAATCATCATGGCCCAAGACTTATTAAGATGAACAAGAATCGGCTTAAAGTCCATTAAATCAAAGTGTAAAATACAATCACTACAAGATAGAGTCATCTTCATGATGAATTTTCACTACAATAACTCCCTTATAAATTGAGAATGTCACTATTTCATTATCAAACATATCTTTCTTAAAAAATGCAGTTGTGTCCACCTCATTTGTTTGTATTCCCTCCTAATGACATTAGAAAGTCAAAAAATTTCTATGTACAGCCAAATCAAATGTTGTTCCCAATATAACGAGGCAGAGCTTGAAAGCAAATATCTTAATTTTTGTTTCATTCTTACTGACATATCTTGTATTATTTTAAAAAATAAAACAACTCAAAACAAATTTTATCTCTTTTTCAATCTTGGTGAATTTTGGATCTCTCAGCTAAATTCCAGTCAAGATATTCAAGTTTAATTTGGTTTGTTCTATTCCTTGAGTAATTTTTTCCGTGTTTTTTAAATTTAATTTTATCCTTCAAAATTTAATTTATTAAAAATTAGACTTCATAATTTATTGTTATCTCAAGCTTATAACTTGTGTCACGAGTTTAATAGGTTGATATAGATGATTCAAATTTTTTGTTTATTTTTATAATTGGTTTTTTTTTAATTTCATCATTCAATATTTTAAAATTTGATTGATTATAAATTAAGCCGTTAATTTTTTTAGTTTATTTTATATAAAATTATCACAATCTCATGATTTGAATAGTGAGTTCTAAGAGCTAAACCAAGTAAACTTAGATCATTTTATTATGATTTTTTTAATTAAATTTTTGTCAATTTCATTCTTAAATAATAGGTTTATTACTAATTAAACTTTATAATTTATTTTATTTAGAATTATAATAATTTTATAACTTAAATCACAAATTTAAAAAATTAGATGATGTTGAAATACTCTCACATCAAAATACATAATTCCAATTAAAAAACTAAAACGTCAACCAGCAATTGACAATCAACCTCGCTACCTTGCTTGAAAGGGATGTTGGGAGAGACAGGAGGTTGCACGCTTCTGTCCTGTCTCGTCTCTTAGTTTCGAGCAGGCAAGCGTGCATTAATTTCTAACAACGAAGTTATGGTAAGAAATTGAGCTTCTTGTGTTTTACATCAACGTACCTATAAAGTGTCGCTTGAAAATCTGGAGACATCGGGCAGCGAAGGGGCATCAGCATATATAATCCATGTGGGATCTATTTCCTAAAGTTGGGGAGGGGGTCGTTTCGGAACTTGCTGCCTTGAGAAAGATGAGTTAGTGATTAACTGATGGAACAGAATAAGGAGAAGTTCTATGAACTACACAGAGACCACAGCAGAAAAAAAAAATGAATTGCAGAAGCCATTCATAAAATTGAGCTCAACTTCATTTGTAGTTTGCCATATTAAATTAAACCCGTCAACAAGACGGCTCATTTAATTCACATCACATATCCAACTCCTTTCCGTAATTCACAAAGTGACATAACAGGTTCAAAATACAGCATTGCTGGGTAATAATAACAGGTGGCTGAAAGCAGTGACAGGGCTAGTGGCAATCTTAATACAAACAATGGAATCCTATCTTGCCACTCTATTCTAGTTATGAAGTAGAATTTATGCCAAGGTCCATATTACTGAGGGTTTGGAGGTCTGCCGTTCGCAGCTGAAACTCGAGATCCCCACTCTAGCAGCTCTTTGCTAGTGTCATCCTTGTGCACAAAAACCTCAATGAAACAGAGAGAATCCTTTTGCTCCCCTGTTGCTGTTGCTATTGCTGCTGTCAATTCATCCTCCGTGCGCACCTGTATTTCACAGAAGAATTCATCAGTTTATCCCGAAGAAATCACTCTTTCAGTCACTATTCGCAAATTAACAGCACAAGTTTTTCGTCTTGGTTTGTAGGATGTGTATATTGACACCACCCTGTTCTCTGAGGTTTGCGCTTTGGAAAAAGTCTTTGGATTAGGATTACTTGCTCTCGCTTGGGTTATAGAGCCAAAGGAGTCGGTAGAAACTACTCATTGCTGCAATTAAGAAATGATGGGACCGTGGGAACTAATAGGGAAAATTTTCCTCACAGCACATTAAAAATAAGGGGAACAGCCTGAATTTGGAGCAGAAACAAAAACAAATCGAGGTAGGAGGGGAAACCGAATAACTCAAACATAACTAAGAAGAGTAGCATATCAACCAAATCTGCTTGTGCTAACCTTTGCAGTCCAGCATTTTCCTTCACCATTGTGGATGGCATTAACAAGGCCAGTGTAGTCCCAGTTCTTGATCACATTGTAGGGGCCATCATGAATCTCTACTTCAATTGTATAACCTCCATTGTTAATGAGGAATATGATAGTCCTTTGCCCACATCGGATCATAGTTGAGATATCTTGAGCTGTTACCTGAATAACAAGAGAAATGTTAACCATATGGTACATCTTAAAATTTTGCATACATCAAAATGGACCACTGATAAGCATAAAGAAGTTATAATGACAACACCATTATCAGGATTCAAAACCTTTTCTTTAGTATTGGTATGGTGGATGCCTTGTTCAATATACACTGTCGTAACAATAACTAATAAACAGTACCCTATTTAAATTGTCCTTGCGCTATCTTCATAAACACACTGACAATCTTTATACAAGAATAATTGAATGCTGGTCATTATGAGTGACATAATTTTTAACATAATTCAGTTTTTTATACTCGTACAGTCAATGTTTTTTTTCTTTTCTCCCCTTACTGTGTTTCTTTTATGCAATATGATGGTGAAGAGTTTCCTATCATTAAAGATGAGAAATTTAAGTGTATGTCAAATGGTATCACTCACCTGGAAACTCCCATCACCTATGCAAGCAATTACACGCTTATCTCTGGCTGCCTGAGCATAACCAAGAGTTGCACCAACTGACCAGCCAATTGATCCATACTG
Organism: Populus ilicifolia; assembly: GCA_015708895.1. Lineage (NCBI taxonomy): Eukaryota > Viridiplantae > Streptophyta > Magnoliopsida > Malpighiales > Salicaceae > Populus > Populus ilicifolia. The sequence goes on along the minus strand of SRLM01000331.1, from coordinate 510,162 downwards.
CATCTGAAACTCATACCTGCACAAAATTGTTAATGAACAGTTACCGACCTGTTAACATTAAGCATAAAGGAGCTACTACTGCTCTTATTAAAGATACCAACTTACCCACAATTCTCAGGGAGACGGAGTTTCTGACAGTTAAACCATGAGTCTCCAGTTTCAGCAATTACTGCATTATCACCCCCTAAAATGTCCTGTTTAATGTTCAAATTTTTTACAAGAATTGACAGTAAGTGAATAATAATCAGACAAGAATTAATGGAGATTGCTAAATCCTAAAAATTCACTAGCTAAATATGTAAACAACACAATTGAAGTCACCAACCTACACAAGCTAGCAATTCATGTCATCATGGTGGCTGACCCCTATTATTACATAAATAGAAAAATGACAGTGGATGCTCAAACACTTTAGAGGTTACGAGCATTCTGTTTTTTTTTTTTTTCATTTCTAAATGAAAAGGAAACAGAGGAAAAAAACATTGACCAGCAGGCAAGATATATGTTTAGATTATTAATATTCATGATAAGCATGTTAACAAACATAGCAATTGTTTGAAATATCACACAGTTGATAGGCCTCTTAACAGAATCCAGATAGCAATATTGCTTCACATTAATCATTTTGAGCTAGAAATTCATGTATCTAAAAAATGTAGATATGAAAAGGATATTCATTTAAGATACCTACATGACCTAGCAATTCACCTCATGATGGTGGCTGACCGCTATAATTATGAAGACAGAAAAATGGCAGTGGATCTACAAACACCTAGAGCCCATACAAGCAGTTTTTCCCATTTGCATATATGAAAATGAAACAGAGGAAAGAAGCCAGGTCCACCAGGCAAGATACATGTTTAGACTCTTAAATCTCATGAGAAGCATGTTAACAAACATAGCAACTGATTGTATGATCTATAAGTTCATAGGTCTCTAACATGATCCAGAAAGAAAAATTGTTTCACATCAATCGTTTGAGCCTTACCTGAATGTGCTTAAAGAGTACATTGACCCTAAGAGGCTCATCTTGCACACGCTTCAAAGGAATGCCTGGAGGAACAAAGATACGTCGGTAATTTTCCAAAGCTGTGCTGTTTTTCTTCAGCTTTTTGGCCAACGCACTTAAGAAGTCAGTCATGAAAACCCATCCAAGAGAAGGGCCATTTCCAATAGTCACACGATTGGGCTGCACTATGATTGCTTTCTCCTTCTTGATCAACAAGGAATATCCAACAGAGCTGTAATCATTGAAGATGGGACCTACAAAAACATATGCATCAGCAGACTCCACAATCTCCCCACAGAAGCCGGTGCTGACAGCACCCCAGTATGTCCCAATGAAGTGAGGGTGGTGCTCTGGAACCAGCCCTTTTCCTGAAGGCATGACTGCTATGGGATAACCACTGGCATCTGCAAATTCTACAAAAGCTTTCTGTGCCTTTGCAACTCTAAGGTTGGGTCCACCAACAATGACAGGCTTCACAGCTTTATTCAGGAATTCGGCAGTTGCTTCAACAGCTGCTTCTAATCCTAAATGATTACTAACCCTGCATCAAAAACAAAAAAATAACTGCTTCAAAATCTCTGTAAAAAGTATCACATATAAATAACAAATTTTAAACTGGAAAAACACAATCCCTTGAGCTTTGATGTGTCCTTGTCTATCAATAAAACTGTTCACATAATGACATCAAAACAAAGTTTAATACGGGTTTTTAGAAACAAACTAGTACTTCAATTTTATGAAAAACTAGATTCAGAAAAGGAAAAATTAGAACTTTTTTTCAAATGCAATGTTTTTCCATCTAGAAAACTACAAAATTAGTTTTCCAATTTTCCAAATTTGTACATAGTTTGGAAAATATATTTTAAAGGTTCTTCACAATTATCATATTTATTGAGTCATAAATTTATTTTTTATTATATATTTAATATCAAGATTTTTTTAATTATAGAGTATAAATATTTTCATGATAATTTTAATTTGAATGAAATTGAAATTGAAATTTTATAATTAAATTATCATAAATACAAAATATTAAGATGACTATTAACAATCATGGTTTTGGTTTATTTTTTTAAACTAGTACTAATTTGACATTTTTCTTTTTTTTAATAAAATTTGTCCTTTTTCTTAACAAATAAACATGCTTTTCAATTTCTCGTTGAAAAATGAAAACTAGAAAAGAAAACAAAAATTGAGAATGAAATAGAAAAATGGTTTTATGTTATTAAACATACCCAAAATGTGTCAATTTCTTTTTCCTTTTCCCTTTTCCTAAATTTCCACTATGGGAGAAATGAACTCTCAACAATCAAATTGTAGCACTATAATAACTGACCAAAAGCTTCTCTAAATTATACGCCCTGTATGTGCTTTTTTGGGCCTTAATTTTACCCCTTTTTTTTTCCTTTAAACTATTTCAACATATAACAAAGTTCATAATTTGTTATCTCCATTTAACTTTTGTATGTCAGCATGTTACAGAACCCCAGTGTCATCATCTTCATGTTCTTGCTCAACGTATTTCTTTCAATTCTTCTTCTAACAAAATAAACTCTGTTTCTCAAATATTTTACCAATAAATCATCACTCAAAGCATTTTATGGACAATTCCTTCTATCTGCTCTCCAGTGATCATCAAATCTGTCTATGTATATATAGTAGTTCATTCCAATCATGCTCCATTATTCACATTGCTTCTAATTTACCATTATCATACTAACAAATTGACAAAGCAACAAAAAGTCATAAATTTTAGTAGAAATTAAACCTATGATTCTCAATTCAACTAATCAATCTGGTTCAAAGTTCATGATAAACAAACAATATACCCCAAAATCTAAACCAGGAGACCTAAAAAAATGAGAGAAAAGACTTACTTAGGTGCCAGAAAGAATGGCACAGGATCCCTAGCGAAAGTAGGATGAGGAATTCCAGACAAATTACAGCTTATACTAATATAAGCTGGTTTACTTTCCTTCAAAGCAGTAGAAATTGCTGTGTCAATCTGCTCATGTGCATCATCCAAGTTGTTCACCACTGCCTGTCACACGTTACCACAACCATTACCCCATCATGACAAAACACACGATGGCAATACACACTGAAGTTCATTGTTCACCAAATCCATTATACAACACATAAACAGGATCCATGTTTTTCATTAAACACAAATGGAAATGGATAGACAGAATTGCTTTAGGTATGAATAATTACGCTTTAATTTATTGATGACTTACTTGAATGCAGGTGACAGTCTGAAAGCACCTAAGCTCCTGGGAAAAATCAGGCAGCCCAATAGTGTGATGCAAAATCCTGTTGGTTCCATAATCATTGGAATTGGGCCCACCAACAATACAGATAACTGGCAAATTCTCACTATAAGCACCAGCAATCGCATTAAGCACACTAAGCCCACCTACAGTAAAAGTCACCACACATGCCCCAATACCCTTGGCACGTGCATACCCATCAGCAGCATAGCCAGCGTTCAGCTCGTTACAGCAGCCGATCAAGTTCAGCTCTGGCTCAGCTATCAAATGGTCTAAAAGTGTCAGGTTAAAGTCTCCAGGAACAGAAAACACATCTCTAACGCCGATCTCTACCAGCCGCCGAGCCAAATGACTCCCCAAAGTGCCACTGCAAGCATGGGCAGGAACAGGAGCAGGAGCAGGAGTTGAGTTGTGGTGCACCGTTGAGCCAATTTGGATTGCAGAATCCATGCTAAAACAACAACACTCAAGCAAAAATATGAAAGTGGGATACAAGTTTTAGAGAGAGATGACAGAATTGATTGCTTTTTTTTTTTTTGTGGGCTTTGAAGGGTTTTGTGTGCGTGATAATATAGGTTTTGACAAGTTGGGCTTCACTGTAAAAAAGAAATGCTGGTTCTGGTTCTGGTTTTGAAAACCATGGGCAAGTGGGATGGCCATGTTGACGAGTAGAGGTCACCTTGAGAGAAAAGTATTAGTATTAAAGACGGATTTTTCTTCGGTACCTGTCTTTAGTGAAATAACAAACTATTTTGTTTTGTAAAGTCTATTATTAAATCCTTATATTCTCATGTCTGTCTTAAGTTAGTCCTCTTATAGGTTTTCCATGGCAATTGAACTGTTCATTGCCTCAAATATAAATGTAAAAAAATAATCTCAATCTCACATAATAAAAATAAAATTAGAAAATTACTAAAAATTCTTGTAGGTTGACCGGAGAAACATTCCACCACATACTAATTCTTTAAAAGTTACACTTTACACGCGTAATTGGTATTAGAAATCATGTATTGTAAGCAGATTAAGACTTTTCACAGCAACTTTCCATATATATATATATACACACACATACATATATATATATATATATCATGACGTTGTAATTTCACATGTTTTTCTTTTATTTTATAGTATGTGTTTTTTTAAAATATTTTTTATTTATGAATATATAATTTAAAAAAAATTATTTTAAATATTAATACATCAAAAAAATTTAAAATTTAAAATTAAAATTTTATGAAACTCTGTTATTATGTCATCTCTATTATTACATCATCTTGTTTGTTTTTTATTTCAAAAATATTTTAAAAAAATTAATTTTTTTTTATTTTTTTATTAACTTTACATTAATATGTTTTAATATTTTTAAATCATTTTGATACGTTGATATTAAAAATAATTTTTAAAAAATAAAAAAATTATTAATATATATTTTAATAAAAAATTATTTAAAAAGTAATATAATTACAATGCTAAACAAGCTTACGTAGGTAAAAAAAATATAACTTGAAAAGGTAAGTGTGTAAAGGGATTTATTTTTCTTCTTGTTTAAAGACAAATTCAAAGAGAAAAAGTCATGACATGTGTAAAATGATAAACATGATAAAAACAACATTAAAATATATGATATAGACTAAAATACTCTTTATTCAGCTTGGAGACAAAGTATTCACACACGATGGCTTTATTAAGCTTCCAAATAATTTTATTTTTTTTTAAATGCATGTGAAAAGGTGATCTTAGAGATTTCAAGAGGAAGCCCCATCAACTCCAATCAACGGGACTAAGATATGATTTTAAAAACAAGAGGTACTAACTTGCAAAATCGTAAAAGTACAGTTGCATGGTGGGCAAGGGGAGATGAGAAACCAGGGTCTACAGTAACGAGGTGGCCTTGGTTTTGCTGTTGGTATTGTACTTTAATTAGTATTTAATTACGAAGGATTCCACTGCATGTTCTAGAGCAGAACTCAACAATGGCTGGAAACTAAAATATAGAAAAATCAGTGGTGGAGACTGTCTGTTGTCTGGTTTCTGGTTTTTTTTTTTTTAACTGTAGGAGTACAACGTTTTTTCGCTCCATTCGCAGCATTGCCTTCCTTGATGTAAACTATGGCGGCTGCCTTGGTTTTATGCTACTTGTAATTGCTGCCTTTCCCTTTTTTTATCAAAATTATTGGCCCATTCGCTGACCCAGAGGGGACGTTTTGCATTGCCTAAACTCTTTTTATCTGCAGTTAAGTATTTATTTGTTTTTATATTTCAAATTTATTTTAAATTAATATAATTTTAATATTTTTAAATTATTTTAATATATTGATGTAAAAATAATTTTTAAAGAATATAAAAATATCATTAATAAATATTTTAACACGAAAAAAATATTTAAAAAGTAATTACACTTATATTACAAAACATACTCTTATTTTTATTTATAATTAATTTTTTAATATAATTTTAAACCAAAAAAAGAAACACTTACTATCCATGTCCACATCCCAATCCCAACCCCGACGTGCTGCTAATTTTTTAAGCACGAGTTGACACCCCTTGATTGATTAGCAAGCATGCCTTGTCTTTGTTTTTAATTTTTTTTTTTTTCGAGGANTGATTAGCAAGCATGCCTTGTCTTTGTTTTTAATTTATTTTTTTTTTCGAGGACCGGGTGAATTTTTTTGCTTTTGGCTCCTGCCAGCTCCATAAAATGAGACTGAATTATGCAGAGTCGTGCACGGTAGGGGATAATTAAGCCACACTCGGCCTATAAAATCTTTTGTATTAGCGTCTATGCTTCCAGCTTAAATATATTTTTCAAATCTAATCATCCATGGTTTGGATAGATTTCATCTTTTGGTTTAAGATTTGAACCTTCTTAAATCTCTTTTTAACCATCAGGCCATAGCCACTTTGTTACACATAATTCCTCGTAGACTAGCTGGTTTTTTCTTCTTCTTCTAGATGAAGCAGCAGAAGTTGAAAATTGGATGGAAGAGGAATTACTGCGAATTGCAAATAGTCTATACAGGCCATTCCCACGCAAATTAATAAGATGGAGACCATGAGAAATAAAGGCCACAGGTAGCCTATGCCCTACTGCAAGTTTTCTTTTTCTTGATCATGACAACCTGTATGCCGGCATTGGCCGGTTTGAGTAAAATAAAGGCTACAGGTGGTATATGCATTCTAGGGCTTGGTCTAGTGGTGGAAAGGGCTTGTCTCCTTCCACTGTACCTGGGTTCGAGTCCTGGCGTGCACGTCTGTTACCCTCGCGGTGCCTTACATGCCTACTGGGTTTGCAGGGTATTCAGTGGGTCGTGGGGATTAGTCGTGGTGCGTGTAAGCTGGCCCGGACACCTCACGTAAATAAAAAAAATAGACTTTCCAAGACAGGACAACTGGTCCATCTGGTTCATCTACTAAATTTTCTCTTTTGGGAGAGGAAAGTTTCTGGATTTGGAAAGAAATGAGGAGGAAATATCGTCATTCATGGCGATTGCAGGCACTTTTTTGTGTCTAAAAAACAATGTGATCTGTTACTATGATGTTCATGATTTTTAAGCCTATCATCAATCAATATAGATGGGCGGTAACTTTCTCTTTTTTCAACACAGGGATATAGCTAAAACAATAATCATGAAATAAAGTATATAACAAAAATAGCAATACTTGATATCTAAACAAATGTCAAATAATGAAAGGAAGGAACATTCAATTTTAACAGAAGCCGTAAGGTGAAGAGACACGGAGGAATCATCAAGAGAGGACAGAAAATACAGTCATCCTCCTCCCATGTCCAAATAAAAGTCAAACTACAACCAGTGCTAATCAGCAATGAATGGAATCACATATACTGTAGAACAGAAATCGATAACATCTATACGCAAGAACCCTAGCAAGGAATCTTTGAGGTGAACCACTTCATGACCAGGATGGGAGCCCTGATCAACCCCAGTGCGAATTCAACTATGATGGTCACACAGAAGCAGCAAGGGCATACGCAAGACAACACCAGTCTGTAACACGCACACACACACACACAAAGAAAAAAGAGAAGCCGATTACATGTTGGTTTCATGGCATTATTAACATCTACTTCCTACACAGGCGGATATTTATGCGTTGTATAACATCAGATCAATCAAACTATAAAGAAACAAAGAATAAAGACACTTACCCAACAATCCATATAACTACACCGATGATAGAGAGGAGCACAGATAGCAGAGCAAAGGGTAGGCCTAAGAGAAAGCCTAAAGGCCTGCATTTACAATCATCATCGCAGCAGCAGCAACACATGGTTTTTGCTATGAGGTTTTCTTGTTTTCGCTGAAAGTCTATGTTAGAGGTAGATCAAATATATGAGCGTTTGACGGAGTGTACAAAAGAATATCAATAAGACAAATAGCCAAAAACTTAGTTTATTTATTAATATTTGCCGTTCAGCCTTTGCCAAGCACAGAGTCATTGAAAGAAACGGATGACCAACCACCACCTATGCCATATTCCCACGTAATCAGTTTCAGTGGTTTACAGGGATGATTGAAATTTCCCTGTGAGGGAACCGTTCTGCTATTGATTTGCTTTGGTTTGGGATTTCCTTATTCAATGAAGATTTTTCAAATTAACCCAAATAAGCTGAGCTGCTTCTTTATCTTGAGAGATAACCAAAAAAATAAATCTTACACACCAGAAAGTGACCGAGTAGGATTACATCTGGACTTACTTCCATATGAATAGGTTTTACCCAAATTATATAATTGCTTCCGCGGCGGAGGTGTCCGACAACAAAAAAAATTATTGCAATAGACGGTGGGACGACGGTGGTTTTACACTTTTTTTTTTCACTCTGGTTTTTTTGTTATTAATTTTTTTTTAATTTAATTGTTTAAGTTGCGTTGATTAAAATTCAAAATTAATAAGTATTTTTACTTATCTTTTATACAGTTATTAATATCTCACAAAGCAACTCATTATCAAGTTGATGCTTAGTTTTTTTTAAAAAAAAAAATTAGATTTGGTTACTTGTAAGAAATTAAAAGTTAAAGAAGAAAAATTAAAGAATTAAAAAAAATTCTTTTTTTATTTTGAAAAAGATATATCAATTTTAACTTTATTTATTTATTTATTTATTTATTTTTTCATTTGATTCGATTGAATGTTGGGTTGAATATTAGAATTTGGAGTTGATAATTTATTTTAAATTATTTTTTTATATGGTTATACTAATCACAAAAATATGTCACTATTTTTTCTCGCTCGGTTTCACAAAAAAATAAAAAATTATTATCTAAGAAGGATTGAAAATTATACAGCTAAAATTATAATAGTAGAATATTTGAAGGTCCATTAAAAAAATGATGTGTTAGCACCTCTGTTCCTTTTGGTTTTGTTGAAAATCATTTTTAATCCTTTTAGTTTTGAAGTCTTATGGTTATGTCCAAAACTTTTTTTGTCTTTCATTTGAGTCCTTGAGTTTGAAAAAGAACACTACTAGAATATTGTATATCACTGATCACATATTTTGTCATTGTTTAAAAATTCATTCAATAAAAAATAACTTTGCAACGAAATCATGGATGAAAAAATGTCATCGTAAAACATATTATCAGTAATTTATATTTTGTTAGTCAATATGTTGGTAATATAATCACCAATAGATTTACGGATAAAAATAGTATACCAAACAAAAAAAATACTGGCATTAATTTCATTAATAAATCCATTAATGATTATAGTATATTATCGTTAGACTAAACACCATTGATAAATCCATGGATGATCATCTGTATATTACCAATAAAATTAAACTGTCAAAGAATTATATCTAACTATGGCAAGTCTTGTAATTTTTTTCAATTCTCTAGAACTTTTTAAGAAATTTGGTCCATTAGGCATTCCATTGATGATTCAAATTCTATTATATCTTTGTTACAATAAAAAGGGCAACGAGGCTGACCATATATGCCAATAAAGGTGATTAATAACTGCTTGAAGACATTTATTTTATCTCTCTAGTTGGCTATCTCAAACTTAAGTTGGGTCATCTTAACACTAAGCTAGGTCATCTAAGCATGAACATATTCTCATACAATCATTAGGATAGGCGGGGATTGTTGACTTGATTCTAATTATAACTAACCACTAATCAATACATTACAGTCTACCTATATATCCTTGGTTATAACGTTGAAAATACTGTAAACCCAATTTCTATCGGATCCATAGGTAGATCCAGTCTCTAACAATAAATCTGGATCGATTGCTAGATGGGTCGAAGGACTATTCCTATAACGCTCATGCAATTAGGTGCTATATGTTTTCTAAAAAGAGTCAGCAAATTAAAAAAAAAAGATTAACTCAAGAAAAGAATTGTTGAAATCCAACTTACCATAAACTTTTAAACTCAATTATTCACAAGTTGGTGCACCTCTTTCTGATAGTCTTTTTCATATATGAGTTTCAAGAAAAAGTTCCACTAGTCATGGATTGTGTCCAAGCACTTTAGCCTATAAAAGTTAGCTACTATCAATTAAATATTTTTACATATTACAACAATTATAAAATAAAATCTTAACATCTATTTTGCATGTGAAACGAATAGAATGGATCTGTTGATATGTGTGGTAATAAAACCATGAATCTTCTTGGTTCGGATCTTTGCACTAGATTATGACCACCGTAAGAAACTCTCAAACATAATGTAATGGATATAAATGTCTCAGATATCCTCTAAGACGTGCAAATGTTGAAAATCCCTCCACACAGTCGTATCTTCCTAGCTTAGAAGACCTTATCTTTTGCATATTTCTTTGATTTTTTTGGGCATCGTACTAGAAAACACACTACCTAGTTCGTAGAAAAAAAAATTATCAGTTAAGATTATGAATTTTTTTTTATAAAATATCACAATTTAAATTCAAACTATCAATAAATGTTTTCCTCGCATATCAATTTTATAAAATAATTAGTTTATTAAAATAAAAAAAAAAAACTAATCAAATTAAATATTAAAAAAATTATTTATATATATACTAACTTTTCCAAACTAATCATCAATCATAGACTTTCATTAAAGAATTTTAGAAACTTGACTCCACTAAAACAAAGATGTTTTCATTGATGATTTCATCATTGATGTTATCATATGAGTTGCCTCCATATTTATAAATTTGAAATTTCATTCATTCATTAAAATTAATTTTTCAAAAGTTATCCATAATTTCATTCATTCATTAAAATTAATTTTTCAAAAGTTATCCATTATTGTTTATTTTTTTATCATGAAGGAAAGGAAAACAAACTTGCATATTATGACTGAGCTTCCACTTAGAAATATACTTTTTAGTTTATACATTCTACTCAAAAGGCACACCCTCTCTACAAGTCACCCTTGTATTATGCCTGCATTAAGAGAGGTACCCGATCATGGTTAGCACCTAGCAATTTTTGGTCATCAAAATTGTTGCAAAAAAACCAGCAATGCTTATGTCCGCATTATTCTGTGATGACCTTCTCTTCATCATCTAAACAAATTAAGATAGATACATTATCATTATATCATATTTAAAAAAACATTTTATTACCTGTATATATGCATTAATAAATAAAGTCATAAATCAATTAATTTTATTTATGACTAATATTTAATTTAAAAGCATTCTAAAAATTCAATTAACATCTTAACATCCTAATATATTTTACAATTGTTGCACGTTATTGCTATCCAAGTTAAATATATTCCATTATCATGCCAATTAATTTAAAAAATAATGACATCATCCCAAATGTCAATTTACATAATAATATCATTGGGTTAAGAGGAAAGAAAGAGAGAGAGAGAGAGAGAGAGAGTCATTGAATTATGATGAAGAAGAGAGAAACTAGACAAATATTCACTTTTTAACAATGAAACTTATTGTTCTTGTTGTTAATGAGTTTCATTAGCTTAATGATTAGTATTTAAAAATATATTTTTATCGAGATTTTATATCATCATTTTACACTTGAAGTATCAATAACTTCTTAGCTAGAACATAATTTATAATAATATTTCTAATAATATAAGATACCTTTAATTTATGATAAATATTCATTTTAAATACAAACCTATCATATAAATCAAAGGATTAATTGATGAATTTAACTACTGAAATTAAGAAGATAAAAAGAGGGCTAAACTTAGAAAAAAGATGTTGGTTCAGTCCAAACTGGACACCATTCAATTATTGGATCATAACTGAAGCTATAGAACTTGGATTTAGGTATGCTCTATATGAATGGAAAGCTAAGACATAAGCCTAAAACTTTTATGCAGAATCTAAGATTCAAAAGGGTCGTTTTCAAGTTCAAATTATAGCAACAACGGAGAAGTCTGAATCTATCTTGCAACCCAGATACTGCTTAGTGTTCAACCTATATCTCAAGTTCTAGAAGTTCAAATACACTTGCTTTTTTTTATTTTAGAAAGTTGAGATAATTTTCTAAAACTTTCATGAAGACAATCTGTTCAAATTCTGATGTTCGCAATGACATTTTGTTTAGATAAGAAGATAAGGACTGTTACCAAGTCAAGATGTGGTCACTCACTCAACAATTAGTCAACAAATCAATAGTTCTAAATTTTGACCTATAAAATGAGTCATTTACCATATATTTAGGCATCTTGATTTTTAGATCAAGATCATGTTCTTGCTCTCTTTCTTTATTTTTTAGTAATGCTTAAGTTTTACTTTTATTAATCTCTTATTTATACATTTCATTTTCTTTCATTTACTTAGTTAAATTATTTCTTATTTATGTTCTTATCTTGTTTATTTATGTTTCTCTTTTTCATTATATTTAGCTAAGTTTATTATGTTAAGGTGAAAATGTTACACTAATGGTGTTAGGATAAGTATAATATAAACTCAATATAAATTTCAATGTTTATATCCTAAACAACTTGCTATTAACATGTTTTATCATTTTTATCTTATTAATTCTTAATACTTTATTTGTTAAATGATAAGTCTAGATTTATATTGTATCACACTTTTATAGTCCAATTGTATGGTACAATCTACACCTTTGCTAGGAAAAGAACTTGATTTGTTATTAATATAAGTTAGCACCATGAATTTCTGACAATATTTAAAAGTTTGGTGTTACTTAAATAAGATAATTAATATGATCATGTTAGCAATTTATAATGAGCTATTAATAACAAATTATCTTATTGAAACCTTCGTTGTGTGTAGTTTTTAGTTGAGTAATAAAAAGATTTTATATTATATTTATCTACCCTTGATATTTATTTTGATAATAATTTAATCCTTATGTTAATTTTACATTTCAAAGTCCTCTTTAGCTTGTTGTGTTGTTGTTGTTGTTTTTAATTTATATAGTCAACCTCTCTATGGTTCAACTTCAATCTTATTGAGTTATTTATTACTTTGATACTCCTACACGTGGGAGAAAATATTAATATTTTGATTGTGTCACTTAAGAAAGTTTCATTTAGTTTTTTTTTCCCTATTTTTCTTGCCTAAAAAAGTATAAGGGCTTTAAAATCTAATTATGATTTGGGTTTACTTTTTATTTTAATAGATTAAATGGTGATTTAATATAAAAAATGATTTTTTTTCAAGATCTATAGGATGTTTTTTAAGTGTTTTGGACTAAAATAATAGATTTTTTAACCTTAAAAGGCAGCTAAATAATTTTTCAACATTGTATGATAGCGAGCAACGCATCGGTAATTTTTTTATTGTCCACGTCACAAGAAAAAAAAACAATTAACAAGCCTGGGCCCGTGAGCTTGGGTTTTTTTCTAGCTTAAACAAGTTTGGCTAATGAGGATCGCGCACTAATAATTTTTTTTTTATTTGATTGCTTCCACTTTTATTTACTTTTTTTTTTCAATTTTACCCTCCAACATTTCATTTGTTATGAAATGGCCTACATGATTTTTTTTGGTTTGATATTAATGGGTTTATCATAGTTTCAAACAAACACCTTAGTGTTTAGTTTTTGCTTAATTTTGTGAACATCTATTTTTTGTGGTATAAACCTAGTTAATTCCATCACCCGTATCATATATTATAAAATTAAGTAGAAAAATAGTTTGAAAAAAATATGTTGGAGCCCATAATCTAGGTTGCGGGTTTAACGGGTTAAGCCACGAGACATGAGTCAATCTAATATGTCTTTATCTTAGTATTTTTAAAAAATTATGTCATCTTTGGATTTTGGTTATTTTTCTTATTTCATTTTTATTTTGTTGCAAGTGAGATTTTTTATAATAGTTTTTTGATAGGTTAGGGAATGAAACCTAAGTTAATGTAATATATCATTGTTTTATTATTTAAAAAAAAAAACCTTTTTCATCATGGGGTTTTTGTTCATTTTGTTTAGATCAAAACAAGTCTGTTGTAGGTGGGCAATTCACTTATACCAACAAAATATTTTGTAAAGAGTAAAGTTGTTTATTTATTGGTAAATAGATCTCCAAGAATTTACTATCAGAGTCATGTTGTTGGCTAAACTTACATCAGTGATTTTACATCGGCCTGTAATTTTATTATTGATTTAATTACCAATAGTTAGGCCGGCATAATATTATTATGATAAAAATATGTGATGACCAATTTATGTTAGTATATCAACCTATAAATATTATCAATAGAAGTTTGATAGATAACTCATCGATAATATTAACGGATACCCGATAGAATCACCAACAACCATTTTTTATCGGTGATCACTTGACAACTCTCTATAGTTTTGTTAGGAAAATTCACATGTTGTATCGATGGAATAATTGATGAATTTTTATACGTATCAGTGATTCCAACGATTGTGTACTAATTTATTTTTTTAAATGCTATCAAAACATTAAACAAAAATTTTAACTTGAAGAATACATTTAATATTATTAAGTTAACTATAAAAATCAATTACAAATGCTCATAAACATTAAGAAGAGGTTGAAGATTGAGGTGGAAGGGGACAAAATGTGGAGGAAAATCTCATTAAGGTCCATAAAAAGGATGATAATGACTGGACATATTTACAATCACCTCCTCGTATTGCTATCTTTATTTATCTTCATATTTTGTCTCTATCTTGGCCCTCAGAGCACCAACTTATTATTCAACCAACTCCTCAGTAGCTCATAATGGTTGACTCATATTGAATTCTAAGGTGCCTATAGTGAGTCCAACCTCATGTATCGAGTCGTAGTTATAAAGATACAATTAACATGACAAAAAGATTGATGTCTTCTCCCAAGTGTAGGAGTATCGAAGTAATAAATAATCCGACAAGACTGGAGTCGAACCATAGGGAGGTTATTGTACAAATTATAAATAACAATGATACAACAACAACAATAATAACAATAATAACAATAATAATAACAACAACAACAACAATAATAAAGAAGAAGAAGATGAGAACTTTGAGATGAAATATTAAAGCAAGGATTAAACAATGATAATAACAAATGTCAAGGTTAGAGGTTCCATTAATGGTATGTCAAACAAGTATAGTATAAACTCTTATTGTTCAATTGGAAACCACACATAAAGGAGGTTTCAATCAGATTATAGATTGTTAACATGATTACATTAGTCATCTTATTCAATTAATGCTAATACTTGTAAATTTCATCAAGCATTCATGATTATAACTTATGTTAACAACAAATCAAGTTCCTTTCATAGCTCAGGTGTCGGTTATACCAACATCAAGCATTCATTTGTTGTACCAATTGTTATACAACACAAATCAAGATTAGTCATTTAACAAGCAAAGTATTAAAGAGTGAACAAGATAACAAATATAAAACATGTTAGTATTAAACATTAAAGTCCATATTAAGTTTATACCATACTTATTCTTACACCATTAGTGTAACCTTTTCACCTTGACATAATTAACTTAGCTAGACATAATGAAAGAAAGAAAAATAGATAAACAAAATAAGAACATAAAAGTTAACTAAGGAAAGGAAAGGAAATGAAAGGCATAAACTTGATATTAATGAAAACAAAGCATAAAGAATACAAAGAGAGAAAACAAGAGCATGATCTTGATCTGGACACCAAGATGCCTAAATGCATGGCAAATGCCTCCTTTTATAGGCCAAAATTGGGAACTATTGATTTGATGACTAATTGATGAGTAGATGGCCAACCCTTGACTTGGTGACAATCCTTATCTTCTCTTGTCTGCCCAAAACGTCATTGATGACGTCCAAATTAAAGCCACTTGAAAACATGAAAGTTCTATGAAATTGTCTCAGCTTTTTTGTGTAAACAATTCAGCTCATTTCTACTTCTAGAACTCCAGATATGGCCAAAATACTGAACAGTGCTCGGGCTGGAGGATAGATTCGGGCTTCTTTGTTGTTGCAACAATTTGGACTTGAAAATGGCCTTTTTAGATCTTGGGCTCCATATGAAAGTTGTAGGCCTATGTCTTACCTTTCTATTCATATAAAGTAGACCTAAATCTGAGTTCTATAGCTCCAGATATGACCCAATTACTGAACAGTATTCTGGTTTGGATTGCACCGACATCTTTTTTCTAAGCTCCCAAGTCAGTTGACTTTAGGGTATTTAGTGTTAAAACACCCCTTCGGGCTTAATTGCTTAGGTTAAGGAGGCTACGAAACCAAACTTATCTGCATTTTTATTATTATCATTCTTTTTTTTTCTTTTTTTTTCTTTTTTTAATTATATACAATCTCTTTCCCTTAGTTGTTACCTTTAACAAAAGAACATAAATAATATAATAATCCAATATGCAACCCATAATCATATGTTAAAGTGTGTGTGTGTAAATTAAGGTTTAAGAATACATGTTAATTAAGTATATGAGCAGACTTAAGTGATAATAATGCAAGAGTTTGTAAATCTGAATATTTCAAGAAGTATTATGATAGACCTTGTTACGAATGATTACTAAGATGCGTCTCAAGAGTCATAAAAGATTCTCCTTACTCTGTCATCATAGTAACAACCATTTTGTACATGCTTTATGAAATAGAAAGCACAGTTTTTTTTTAGCTACTACCCTCTCCCCCTAACTAAAACAAGACATTGTCCTCAATGTTTAAAGGTAGAAAGATAGAGTATAGAAAATATCACCTGAAATAATGAACACTAACAAACCTGAAAGGCACTGAAACAAATATAAGTAACAACAAAACACAATAATAAAACCAAAAAACACAAAGAGCATGTGTATATACAGGTAGTTGTGATTGTGGCTCACATCTTCCTTTGGTTTTACGTCCAAGAATGGCTTAAACACCCTCTATAGGTCGGGGATAGGCTTCCCATCCAGTTTTCTTAAAAATTGACAAACAGGTTCTTTTTTAGTCAGATTCCCAAGACTAAGTCGATCATATTCTTTATGAAATAGCGGCCATAAATCATGAATTGCACGATGCACATCTCCACTAGGATGCGTCTCAAGAGTTAATAGAAGGTTATCTAAAGACTCCTTACTCAGGCCATCCTTAATGAATTGTATTTTATCTTCACGGTTTATAGATACCATTCCTAAAGAACAACATTGTGTATTACAAGTCCATCTAGCACATCGATGACAAACTTTCAGTCGTTTTGCACGACGTTTCTTTGCAAAGGTGCTTTTACATGTTCCAAGCACGTGTGAAATGAAAGAGTTAGAGGATTCACCTGATAATTGGACTTTTACTTCAATCAACCAGCGAATATCTTTAGGAAATCCATGATTCATTAATAATCTCAATCTTGCACATCTAGCATGGTAAATTTTTGTATTCGCATTCTGAGGCAGAGCGAGAAAATAATTTTTTAATTTTGCAAGATTAGTGTCCATTTTCAAAGAAGAATTGGAAAAGAGATTCAAAAAATTATAGAAATGTATATATAGATATCAGTTATTTTGGGGAAACTGAAAGAGCCGACTTAAGTCACGGAGTACCGTTATCAGCCATTTGACCGGGGTGAGAGAAACTAGCAAAAATCACTAAAAACGAAACACAAAAATAATGTGAGAAAAATAAAATAATCAACCTTTATCTACAATATCATTCAAACCAATTGATTCATTTTCACTAGGAAAATTATCAAAGTAAGCTTTCGAATGATGTTCATTTTCCTTAAAATCATTGTCATTCATTGAATTCTCAATATCACAGGCCCCATAAGAATTCCTCCATATTGGTCTTAGCTCTCTAGGGAATGCATAGAGTTGAGAATTATAAAACAAAACTTTTTGACCAGTATCAACTTTTTGATAATTTTCACAAGTTTTGCAGAATGCATGCGTGTCTTTGAACATGGTGGGCCAATAAAATCCATTTTGAAAATTTTTTGCAGCAATCTTATTTGACGAGAAATCACTTCCACATGCTTCAGAATGACAAAGTTTAATGACACTACTTACCTTATTGTCGGGAATGAATCTTTGAAATATTTGATCAAGACAATATTTGAATAAGTTAGGGTCATCACCATAAAAGTTCTTCACTTCGTTCAAAAACTTTTCTTTGTCTTTGGTACTCCAATCAGCTGGCAAATCTCCTAAAGCAAGAAAATTAATATTTTTATCATACCAAGGCATTGGATTAAGAGAAAGTAAGGATTCGTTAGGAAAGTAACCATTGATTGATGTGATGTCAGATGTCGAATTTGTTGTCACTATTGACAAAAGATCCGCATCAACATTTTCGGTGCTTTTTTCATTTGTGATTTCTTCCTTAGAATAAACCATTTGCAAAACTTTCGATTCATCCAACTCATTTTTACTTAAAGTAAATTAAAGTTGATCATAAACTAATTCGTCAATATGATCTACTTCTTGTAAATCATTATCATCTCCTGGTTGCTTGCAAATGTTGAAAATATTCATCTCCAATGTCATGTTTCCAAATGATAGCTTCATTAGTCCATTCCTACAATTAATCAATGCATTAGAAGTTGCAAGAAACGGACGTCCTAAAATAACAGGAAATGAATTACATGCCTCAACAGGTTGCGTGTCCAAGACAACAAAATCCACAGGATAAATGAATTTATCGACTTGTACTAACACATCTTTAATTATTCCTCTAGGCACTTTTACAAATCTATCAGCAAGTAAAAGAGTTATAAAAGTTAGTTTTAACTCACCTAGATTGAGACTCTGAAAAACTGAATATGGAAGTAAATTCACACTAGCACCAAAATCAAGTAAGTCTCTTTCAATTTTATGCTCTCCAATAAAGCAAGAAATTGTAGGATAACCAGGGTCTTTATATTTCAAAGCATTATTGTTCTGAAGAATGGTACTTACTTGTTCGGCTAGAAAGGCTTTCTTTTTCACATTCAGTTTCCTCTTCACAGTGCATAGATCTTTTAAAAATTTAGCATAGGAAGGAATCTGTTTAATAGCATCCAGCAAAGGTATATTGATTCTTACCTGTTTGAAAATTTCAAAGATTTCAAAGTTGTGATTGACTTTTCTTTCTTTGGTCATGCTTGAGGAAATGGAAGTGTTGGTGTAGAATCAGTCTTTTCTTTGCAATTTTCAGATTCAACCCCTTCCTTACCCTCAGAGATTGACTTATCATCTTTCTCATAAGGTTCAAGAGAGGGTTTTTCAATAACCTTACCACTGCGAAGAGTAGTGACTAATTTGACTTGATCCATGTGTTGGCTTCTGGAACTACTTGCATTTGCATTGTATTGCCCCTTGGGATTTTATTGTGGTTGAAATGGAAACTTACCTTTCTCTTGGAAACTGAGAGCAAATGTTAATTTTGCAAGAGTATCTTTAAAATTTGTCATGTTTTGAGAAGTTGAGTATTGATTGTCTCTTGCTTTTCAATGAATGCATAATGTTTCCTCAAGATTTCTTCTAAAAGATGGAGCATAAGGAGGTGCATATCCATGAGAATTTTGGAAATTATAGTATGCTTGAAATGGTGGTTGTGAAGTTTGTGCATCACTCTTCCAGCTAAAATTTGGATGATTTCTCCAACTAGAGTTGTATGTTTGTAAGTATGGGTTATGGTTGGCCCTTTGGAAACTATTTAAAGCATGGGCTTGTTCATAGAGACATTCCTTAAAAGAAGGCAAGGTTGGATAATTATCGGTTGAGTGTTCATTTGTTTCACATATTTGACATGCAATGTTTTCAACAAATTTTAATTGACCACTCTTTTTCAATTCTAGTGCCTCGACTTTTCTAGCTAAAGATGCAAACTTGGCTTGAAGGTCATGATCTTCTCTAAGGTTGTACATACCTCCACTAGATGTATGAGGTTGAGTTTTACTCGATGCCCGATAAGTACCCGCGGTGTCCCAATTTTGAGCATTTTCAGCTAACAAGTCTAAGTACTCCATTGTTTCATCAGGGTCTTTGTCTTCAAAAGTTCCATTGCACATTAATTCAACCATTTGCCTATCTTTAGGTGTTAACCCTTCATAAAAATGTGAAACCAATCTCCATGTTTCAAAACTATGATGAGGGCAAGTACTAAGTAAGTCTCGATACCTATCCCAACATTGGTAAAATGTTTCTCTTGGTTTTTGAGTGAAAGTGGTGATTTGTCTTTTGAAAGAGTTTGTTCTATGAGATGGGAAAAACTTCTTTAAGAATTGTTGTTGCATTTCATCCCAAACATGAATGGATCTTGGTCTCAAATTTTGTAGCCATGTTTTAGCTTTATCTTTTAATGAAAAAGGAAAAAGCTTTAATCTGATGGTGTTCATATGGTGTTCATGCTATAATTTAGATTATTATATGTGTTATAGACCTCCTCAAATTCCCTTAAATACAAGTATGGATTTTCCAATTCTAAACCATGAAATGAAGGTAAAAGTTGAATAATGCCTGGCTTAAAATAAAAATAAGATGCATCGGCAGGAAAAACTATGCATGATGATGCACTTGTTCTTGTTGGATTCATGTGGTCTCTAAGTGTTCTAGCACGGTTATTCTCATTATTCTCATTATGAAGTGATTGATTATCTTCTTTAGCCATATTTTCTGAAAATGATGAGGATACCCTACAAAGTCTACCACTTGAGGTACGTGACCACACTCACATGTATGTGTAGGAATAGAATAAAAGGAAAAGGCAAAAAAATAAAGAAGAAACAAGAGAAAAGAAACAAAGTTATATACAAGAAAAGTGAAAAGAGAAAATAAAATAAATATTATAATTTATACAAAACTTACCTCCCCGGCAACGGCGCTAAAAACTTGACACGACAAAAAGATTGATGTCTTCTCCCAAGTATAGGAGTGTTGAAGTAATAAATAACCCAGCAAGACCGAGGTCGAACGACAGGGAGGTTCTTGTACAAATTATAAATAACAATGATACAACAACAACAATAATAATAATAATAGCAATAATAATAATAATAATAACAACAACAACAATAACAACAATAACAAAGAAGAAGAAGAAGAAGATGAGAACTTCGAGATGAAATATTAAAGTAAGAATTAAATAATGATAATAATAAATGTCAAGGTTAGAGGTTCCACTAATGGTATGTCAAACAAGTATATTATAAACTCTTATTGTTCAATTGGAAACAACACATAAAAGAGGTTCCAATCAGATTATAGATTGTTAACATGATTTAATTTTATTTATGACTAATATTTAATTTAAAAGCATTCTAAAAATTCAATTAACATCTTAACATCCTAATATATTTTACAATTGTTGCACGTTATTGCTATCCAAGTTAAATATATTCCATTATCATGCCAATTAATTTAAAAAATAATGACATCATCCCAAATGTCAATTTACATAATAATATCATTGGGTTATGAGGAGAGAGAGAGAGAGAGAGAGAGAGAGTCATTGAATTATGATGAAGAAGAGAGAAACTAGACAAATATTCACTTTTTAACAATGAAACTTATTGTTCTTGTTGTTAATGAGTTTCATTAGCTTAATGATTAGTATTTAAAAATATATTTTTATCGAGATTTTATATCATCATTTTACACTTGAAGTATCAATAACTTCTTAGCTAGAACATAATTTATAATAATATTTCTAATAATATAAGATACCTTTAATTTATGATAAATATTCATTTTAAATACAAACCTATCATATAAATCAAAGGATTAATTGATGAATTTAACTACTGAAATTAAGAAGATAAAAAGAGGGCTAAACTTAGAAAAAAGATGTTGGTTCAGTCCAAACTGGACACCATTCAATTATTGGATCATAACTGAAGCTATAGAACTTGGATTTAGGTATGCTCTATATGAATGGAAAGCTAAGACATAAGCCTAAAACTTTTATGCAGAATCTAAGATTCAAAAGGGTCGTTTTCAAGTTCAAATTATAGCAACAACGGAGAAGTCTGAATCTATCTTGCAACCCAGATACTGCTTAGTGTTCAACCTATATCTCAAGTTCTAGAAGTTCAAATACACTTGCTTTTTTTTATTTTAGAAAGTTGAGATAATTTTCTAAAACTTTCATGAAGACAATCTGTTCAAATTCTGATGTTCGCAATGACATTTTGTTTAGATAAGAAGATAAGGACTGTTACCAAGTCAAGATGTGGTCACTCACTCAACAATTAGTCAACAAATCAATAGTTCTAAATTTTGACCTATAAAATGAGTCATTTACCATATATTTAGGCATCTTGATTTTTAGATCAAGATCATGTTCTTGCTCTCTTTCTTTATTTTTTAGTAATGCTTAAGTTTTACTTTTATTAATCTCTTATTTATACATTTCATTTTCTTTCATTTACTTAGTTAAATTATTTCTTATTTATGTTCTTATCTTGTTTATTTATGTTTCTCTTTTTCATTATATTTAGCTAAGTTTATTATGTTAAGGTGAAAATGTTACACTAATGGTGTTAGGATAAGTATAATATAAACTCAATATAAATTTCAATGTTTATATCCTAAACAACTTGCTATTAACATGTTTTATCATTTTTATCTTATTAATTCTTAATACTTTATTTGTTAAATGATAAGTCTAGATTTATATTGTATCACACTTTTATAGTCCAATTGTATGGTACAATCTACACCTTTGCTAGGAAAAGAACTTGATTTGTTATTAATATAAGTTAGCACCATGAATTTCTGACAATATTTAAAAGTTTGGTGTTACTTAAATAAGATAATTAATATGATCATGTTAGCAATTTATAATGAGCTATTAATAACAAATTATCTTATTGAAACCTTCGTTGTGTGTAGTTTTTAGTTGAGTAATAAAAAGATTTTATATTATATTTATCTACCCTTGATATTTATTTTGATAATAATTTAATCCTTATGTTAATTTTACATTTCAAAGTCCTCTTTAGCTTGTTGTGTTGTTGTTGTTGTTTTTAATTTATATAGTCAACCTCTCTATGGTTCAACTTCAATCTTATTGAGTTATTTATTACTTTGATACTCCTACACGTGGGAGAAAATATTAATATTTTGATTGTGTCACTTAAGAAAGTTTCATTTAGTTTTTTTTTCCCTATTTTTCTTGCCTAAAAAAGTATAAGGGCTTTAAAATCTAATTATGATTTGGGTTTACTTTTTATTTTAATAGATTAAATGGTGATTTAATATAAAAAATGATTTTTTTTCAAGATCTATAGGATGTTTTTTAAGTGTTTTGGACTAAAATAATAGATTTTTTAACCTTAAAAGGCAGCTAAATAATTTTTCAACATTGTATGATAGCGAGCAACGCATCGGTAATTTTTTTATTGTCCACGTCACAAGAAAAAAAAACAATTAACAAGCCTGGGCCCGTGAGCTTGGGTTTTTTTCTAGCTTAAACAAGTTTGGCTAATGAGGATCGCGCACTAATAATTTTTTTTTTATTTGATTGCTTCCACTTTTATTTACTTTTTTTTTTCAATTTTACCCTCCAACATTTCATTTGTTATGAAATGGCCTACATGATTTTTTTTGGTTTGATATTAATGGGTTTATCATAGTTTCAAACAAACACCTTAGTGTTTAGTTTTTGCTTAATTTTGTGAACATCTATTTTTTGTGGTATAAACCTAGTTAATTCCATCACCCGTATCATATATTATAAAATTAAGTAGAAAAATAGTTTGAAAAAAATATGTTGGAGCCCATAATCTAGGTTGCGGGTTTAACGGGTTAAGCCACGAGACATGAGTCAATCTAATATGTCTTTATCTTAGTATTTTTAAAAAATTATGTCATCTTTGGATTTTGGTTATTTTTCTTATTTCATTTTTATTTTGTTGCAAGTGAGATTTTTTATAATAGTTTTTTGATAGGTTAGGGAATGAAACCTAAGTTAATGTAATATATCATTGTTTTATTATTTAAAAAAAAAAACCTTTTTCATCATGGGGTTTTTGTTCATTTTGTTTAGATCAAAACAAGTCTGTTGTAGGTGGGCAATTCACTTATACCAACAAAATATTTTGTAAAGAGTAAAGTTGTTTATTTATTGGTAAATAGATCTCCAAGAATTTACTATCAGAGTCATGTTGTTGGCTAAACTTACATCAGTGATTTTACATCGGCCTGTAATTTTATTATTGATTTAATTACCAATAGTTAGGCCGGCATAATATTATTATGATAAAAATATGTGATGACCAATTTATGTTAGTATATCAACCTATAAATATTATCAATAGAAGTTTGATAGATAACTCATCGATAATATTAACGGATACCCGATAGAATCACCAACAACCATTTTTTATCGGTGATCACTTGACAACTCTCTATAGTTTTGTTAGGAAAATTCACATGTTGTATCGATGGAATAATTGATGAATTTTTATACGTATCAGTGATTCCAACGATTGTGTACTAATTTATTTTTTTAAATGCTATCAAAACATTAAACAAAAATTTTAACTTGAAGAATACATTTAATATTATTAAGTTAACTATAAAAATCAATTACAAATGCTCATAAACATTAAGAAGAGGTTGAAGATTGAGGTGGAAGGGGACAAAATGTGGAGGAAAATCTCATTAAGGTCCATAAAAAGGATGATAATGACTGGACATATTTACAATCACCTCCTCGTATTGCTATCTTTATTTATCTTCATATTTTGTCTCTATCTTGGCCCTCAGAGCACCAACTTATTATTCAACCAACTCCTCAGTAGCTCATAATGGTTGACTCATATTGAATTCTAAGGTGCCTATAGTGAGTCCAACCTCATGTATCGAGTCGTAGTTATAAAGATACAATTAACATGACAAAAAGATTGATGTCTTCTCCCAAGTGTAGGAGTATCGAAGTAATAAATAATCCGACAAGACTGGAGTCGAACCATAGGGAGGTTATTGTACAAATTATAAATAACAATGATACAACAACAACAATAATAACAATAATAACAATAATAATAACAACAACAACAACAATAATAAAGAAGAAGAAGATGAGAACTTTGAGATGAAATATTAAAGCAAGGATTAAACAATGATAATAACAAATGTCAAGGTTAGAGGTTCCATTAATGGTATGTCAAACAAGTATAGTATAAACTCTTATTGTTCAATTGGAAACCACACATAAAGGAGGTTTCAATCAGATTATAGATTGTTAACATGATTACATTAGTCATCTTATTCAATTAATGCTAATACTTGTAAATTTCATCAAGCATTCATGATTATAACTTATGTTAACAACAAATCAAGTTCCTTTCATAGCTCAGGTGTCGGTTATACCATACAGTATGGGCTATGAAAGTGCCAAGCATTTGTTGTACCAATTGTTATACAACATAAATCAAGATTAATCATTTAACAAGCAAAGTATTAAAGAGTGAACAAGATAACAAATATAAAACATGTTAGTATTAAACATTAAAGTCCATATTAAGTTTATACCATACTTATTCTTACACCATTAGTGTAACCTTTTCACCTTGACATAATTAACTTAGCTAGACATAATGAAAGAAAGAAAAATAGATAAACAAAATAAGAACATAAAAGTTAACTAAAGAAAGGAAAGGAAATGAAAGGCATAAACTTGATATTAATGAAAACAAAGCATAAAGAATACAAAGAGAGAAAACAAGAGCATGATCTTGATCTGGACACCAAGATGCCTAAATGCATGGCAAATGCCTCCTTTTATAGGCCAAAATTGGGAACTATTGATTTGATGACTAATTGATGAGTAGATGGCCAACCCTTGACTTGGTGACAATCCTTATCTTCTCTTGTCTGCCCAAAACGTCATTGATGACGTCCAAATTAAAGCCACTTGAAAACATGAAAGTTCTATGAAATTGTCTCAGCTTTTTTGTGCAAACAATTCAGCTCATTTCTACTTCTAGAACTCCAGATATGGCCAAAATACTGAACAGTGCTCGGGCTGGAGGATAGATTTGGACTTGAAAATGGTCTTTTTAGACCTTGGACTCCATATGAAAGTTGTAGGCCTATGTCTTACCTTTCTATTCATATAAAGTAGACCTAAATCTGAGATCTATAGCTCCAGATATGACCCAATTACTAAACAGTGTTCCGGTTTGGATTGCACCGACATCTCTTTTCTAAGTTTGATCATCTCTTTGCCTTTGCAATTGAAGTTCTTAAAGTCATCAATCAATCTTTTCATTTATGTGATAGGCCTACATTTAAAATGGACATTTACGATAAATTAAAGGTATCTTATATTATTTGATAGATTATTATAAAACGTACTTTAATTAAGGAGTTATTGATACTTCAAGTGCAAAATGATGATATAAAACCAAGATAAAAATGCACTTTTGAGTACTAATCAACAATAAACTCAATTCTTATCGGATCCATTAGTTACTCTAGTCTTTAACCAGAACTCTAAATTGTATTTCGGATAGGTTAAAGGTTGATAATCCTTATCTTATTTTCTGCCAAAAAAATCATTGATAACATCAGAATTTGAAACAAACTTACTTATAAAAGTTGTAGAAAATTATCTTAACTTTCTAAAAACAAAATTAAGGTTATTTAGACTTCTAGAACTGAGATATAGACTAAACACAGAACAATATTTGGGTTGTATAACAAATTCAGACTTATATGTTATTGCTAATATTTGGACTTCCAAATAGTAGAATTAAGTCTTTTCTTCTTATAAAAGTTTTAGACCTATATCTTAACTTTCTATCTATATAAAACAAACCTAAATCTGAGATCTATAGCTCCAAATATGACCCAATTACTGAATAATGTTCCAATTTGGACTACATTAATATCTCTTTTTTAAGTTTGATCATCTTTTTGTCCTTTCAATTTCAGTACTTCAACTCATCAATTAATCCCTTCATTTACATGATAGGCCTGAATTTAGGATGAATATTTATCATAAATTAAAGATATCT
Organism: Populus ilicifolia; assembly: GCA_015708895.1. Taxonomy (NCBI): domain Eukaryota; kingdom Viridiplantae; phylum Streptophyta; class Magnoliopsida; order Malpighiales; family Salicaceae; genus Populus; species Populus ilicifolia. Next base: position 483,529 of record SRLM01000331.1, on the reverse strand, counting down.
TATGGTATCAAACTTGTTATTATAAAATATATTTTAGTTAAGGAGTTATTAATACTTCAAGTATAAAATAATGATATAAAACCTTGATAAAAATATACTTTTAAGTTCTAATAAAAAATGATGATATGTCATATTAATAATGAAATCACCAATAAAATATTTTTTGATTTTTTAATTAATTTATTATGTTGGTGGTTTTATCATTAATTACTAACATCATTTTTTCTATCCGTAATTATATTGGAAACTATCAATAAAAAGATTATGTCACTATTATAATTAGATATTTCCAATGAAAAATATTTCATTGATAATTCCATTGCTATTTTTAAATTTTCTAGGAGTGATTCTTTTTTTTCTTCAAAAGCATTTTGATGGGTTAGGCCACAAAACTAGGTACAAGTTATTTTTTTTGAGTTATAAAAATCATAGGGCCTTTTATGTACTACTTATCTAGTAAAAATAAAAGATTAGGTGAATTCCTTATTCATCTCCTTATAAAGCATTTGTTATTTTCATATTCATCCTTTAATATTGAGTATACTTAGGATTGAACTTCATATTTGTTTTGATTTTGTTTTTATAAGATTATCTTAATTTCATAACCTAAGTTTTTGGTTTTACAAGTTAACCTAAGTTTAATTGAGTTTTTTTATCTTTTTAATTTTATTTTTTAACATTAGAGCTCATTGAGAATTGAGATTCATAATTTATTTGAATTTGCTTTCTATTGGGTTAACTTGGTCTTATGACTTAGATCCCGAGTTTAACAGGTTAACTTGAACTTTTTAGATATTTTTTAAATTCTTTTTTTTTCATTTTCATAATTTAATATTGGATGTGGTTGAGGATTGAATTTCATAAGTTATTCTGATTTATTTTATATATGATTATCATAGTTTCATAACTCGAATTGTGGATTTGGTAGGTTAACCTCAGTTGACTCAGGTTATTTTTAATGTCATTTTAAATTTTTTTTGTTTAATTTTATCTTTTAATATTAGGTTGATTGAGAATTGAACTTTATAATTTATTTCAATTTTTTTGGGCTATCACAATCTCATGACTCAAATCATGAATTGGTGGATTAACTCCAGTTAATTAATTTATTTTTTTGTAAATTTTATTCTTTAATATTAGGTTGATTCATAATTGAGTTTCATAATTTATTTTAGTTTGTGTTCATAATTTTTTTTTATCAATTTCATCCTTCAACATTAGGTTAATTGATAATTGAATTTTTTTAATTTGTTTTGGTTTGCTTCCTATAGGGTTATTATAGTCTCATGACCTAGGTCATAAATTTGATTAGTTAAATACTAGTGACATGGTTCAATTTAATAAGTTGCAGTCTAAATACATTTTTTTTAAATATGATCTTGAATTTGTTCTATTCAAACTATATTCATATTGGTTATTTGATTTATCTATGAACTAGTCAAGTTGATCAAGTTACAAGTTACATCTAGTTAACCTCAACATGATTAAATTTTCTTTCTATTAAAACACATATTAATAATGTTTGGATGTAGTGCGTGCTAATGATCTAGTATAGTCTAACCACTATTGTGGTTAGTATATTCTATAAATTTTCCATGTTAGTTTTCTATATGAAAAGGAAATGACATCAATAAGAATAATGACAAAACTACTTAATTGAAAATCACACCATGATAAAATAAAAAATAAAACATTAAGGTGATAATTTATGTTTAAGTTTTTTTATTTAATCTATGACAATTTCCATTTTATTTTATAAATTTCATGACTCATTTTGTTGGTAGATTAGAAAGTGGATCATATCTTTCTTCTTTGCTTTCGTGCATTATTCGAGTGGTTAATCACAATATATAAAGATTACTATATGTGGACCTCCGCCACACTACGAGGCCTGATTATTATTATTTTGTGCATAAAAAATAATATTCAAGTGTCACAAATGTGTTTTAAAGAAGAAGAAAAAAAATATGACTTGGGTCATAGTCCCAACTAAGTCATGATAACCTAATTTTGTTTTTAAATGAGAAAAATAATGTATCGCAAGTTTGAGCCAATTAAATAGAGAATAATAAAATTGGATAAAAATAACAAAAAAATCCAATACAAGATAACCCAAGTAAGCATCATAACCTTGTAACCCAGGTAATAAAAGTTAACCCAACTCTGATTAACCCAATAATTTGTGGCATAGGAGATAAGATTGAGATATCCCAATAAAAAAAAACAAAGAAAATCACAAAGCTTTTTTTTAAAAAAAAAAAGAATTTTAAATGATGAAGTAAAATAAGACAATAATTAAAAATAAAAAATTGATGTCAACTCATGTTAACTTTTCATACTCATGACCCGAGTTATTAGACTAGAACAACCATATTTGAAAAAATTATAAAACTCAATTATCAACCAATTAAACATGAAATGATTAAATTGAAAGAAAAACAAATGAATCAATTACATAAAATGATCCAGAACTAAAAATAACAATTAAAAAAATAAAGATAAAAAATGAAATAAAAAATAAATTAAAGGCAATAATAATTTTTTTATTGAAAGATAAAATTAAAAGGAAAAATTAATTTAACAAAAGGACCTAAAAAAGAAGATGGACCAAATATGAAATAATTGCATATCACACATTGCGATCAAATGATAAAATTGAAAAAAAAATTAAAAAATTAAATGATGAAATAATGCAATCTATTTCCTAACCAATTCAATATTAAATGAAGAAATAAAAAAAATAAATTAAAAAAAAAACAATTAGATTAGTAGGTAAACTTGTCAAACCTATGAATCGAGTAAACTAAGCTAACACGACAAACTTGTGAACTGGGTTATAGAATCCACAAGAATTAAAAATCAAACATTAATCTAATACCAAGATTTTTTTAGATCACGATAACCTAATAAAAAATGAAATGAAACTAATTATGAAACTAAATTCCCAATTAATCTAGTTTCTATGGATAAATATAACATCGAATGATGAATTATCATTATTATTATTATAACAATTACTATTCTCATTGTTATTATTATCATTAATAATCACTATTACTGTTATTATTAATAAGAAATATCATTAATAATATTATCACTATCATTACAGCAACCACTATTACTATTATTATTAATAAGTAATATCATTATTGTTATTAGTATTATTATTGTGATCACAATCATTATCATTATTATCATTGCTATTATTAGTGTTGTTGTTTATAATATTGTTATAATTATTATCACCGCCACTATAACTAATATTGTAACATCGTCATAATTTTATGTTAACTAATAAACAAAGTAATTAATTTACACACACACACAGGGTGTTCAATTAAAATTTATTGAAATTTTTACTAAAATTTTGATAGAGTCTTCTATATGTAATCCTATTACAAAATCCAAAGAAATATCCTCTCATTTTCATTTTGGAATCGGCAATAATTGTAATTCCCCTACAAGTTTCTAGTGTTCTATCTTTACTTGCTGATAGATCCCATAGTTCGACATAAAATTCTATTATTTCCCTCTTCATATTTGGCCACCGGTAGTATTCCTTTAAATCCTTAAACATCTTTATACGTATAGGATATGTAGCAAATTGGGATTCACGAGCTTCTCTCAATACTTCCTTTTTCAAAGTCTTATCATCAGGAATATAAATTGGTCTACCTATAGTTATTACCCCAATGAGATAACATTTGAAATGTTGTCTCTACACCTTGGTTTACCCTCTCTTTAATCTCCTTTACTTTTCCATCTAACTTTTGAGCCATCAAGACCTTGTCTCGAAGTACAAATAAGATATTTAATTGAGCTAACAATGATCCCTCATGTCCTACACTTCACCGGAAGCCCATCTTTTTCAATTCCATTATAGTTCCTTGATCTTTTATCTCTATATCATTCATTACTGTTTTTCCCTTCCTACTCAAGGCATCAGCTACTACATTAGCCTTATTAGGATCGTTGTTGACATAACCAAAAGATTGATGTTTTTTTCAGAGTGTAAGAGTATCAAAGTAATAAACAACTTAATAAAATCGAGGTCAAACCATAGGAAGATTAACTATATAATAATAATAATAATAATAATAATAATAATAATTAAGTTGAAGAGAGCTTTGAGATGTGGGCTGATTAGTATTTAAAAGTGTATTTTTATCAAAATTTTATATTATTATTTTGCACTTAAAGTATCAATAACTTCTTAACTAAATCATGTTTTATAATAACATATCTAATAATATAACATATCTTTAATTTATGATAAATATTTTTCTTAAATGCAAGCCTGTCACATAAATAAAAAGATTGATTGAGAGTTTAAAAACTGAAATTAAAATGACAAAAAGATGGCCAAACTTATAAAAGAAATATTAGTATAGTTTAAATCGGAATACTGTTCAGTAATTGGATCATATTTGAAGCTGTAGATCTCGAATTTACATCTACTTTTATATGAATGAAAAGGAAAGATATAAGCCTACAATTTTCATAGGAGCCTAAAATTTAAAAAAACCATTTTCAAGTCCAAATTGTGACAATAATAAAGAAATCTGAATATATCCTGCAACCCAAATATTGTTCAGTAGTTAACCCATATCTAGAGTCTTAGAAGTCCAAATGACCTCAATTTTTTTTCTAGAAAGATTGGATAATTTCCTACAACTTTTATATTTTAATTAGTTCCAATTTGGATGTTATCAATGACATTTTAGGTAGACAAGAGAAGATAAAAATTGTCACCAAGTCAAGATTTGGCCACTCATTCATCAATTAGTCATCAACACCTGAGCTATAAAAGGAACTTGATTTGTTGTTAACATAAGTTATAATTATGAATGTCTAACAAGATTTACAAGTATTAACATTAATCAGATAAGATAACTAAAATATTTCAAAAAGCCCAAGCACATCTAAGCTGGCAAAACCAAAAAATAAGTAAACAAAATCAAGATTGAACTCTCATCGAAAAAAAGAACCTATTAACACAAAAATCCTGATTTTTTATGGTAAGATTATGGTCAAATGACAACTTTACCATTTTTCAACGACCTTTTCTCTCATCTCTTTAACTTAGGGACTGAAAAAAAAAATAAACAAAATGAACTTTGAACTAAAATGACATTTTAAAAAAACTTTAAAGTTGGCGTAAAATCTAGATAGTGTGATTTTGACCATAACTTTATTAATAACATCTGTCATGAGGCAATGTCAAAATGACATGTTTTAATGCCTCCTAAGAGGTACTGTTAGGAAAAACGCATCACTTCCAGAGTATTCTACCTAAGGTAAGCTGCATTGTTGTTTGATTATTTTCTAAGTTAAGTTTTTATTCTCTGATCTTTTTCTAAGGTTTAAGACAGATCGCTTTCGTGAGGAAATCTTTACCTTATTTGATGAAATTCTAATGATTCTAAAGTTTAAATTTTAGCATCACATTTATTTGCATTATGTATCTTTAATACTTGAGGGTATACTTTATTGTATAGTTTTACACTCCTAAATTTTAAAGTCTACATCTAATTCCTAACATAAAATGAACAAAATGATTTGTAAAGGGTTTTTGATATTTTGGTGAAATCCTAAAGGTTAATCTTAAAGAAGATACAATAACTATTTTGTATTTTAAAATATGATAAAGATGTAATTTTTGTTTTTTAATAAAAAAATTGCCCGAAAAATTTTAAGATTTTACTGTATGCATGAAAATAAAATACTTTTTTATGGTTTTTTGAAAGAGGAAATTAATTTAAAAACTTTGAGATATTTTTTGAAATTAAAAAAAGAAAAGAAATGTTTCAGAGAAAATCGAGTATTTAATATTGAATCTATATCTTATATTGTAACTATATAACTCGATGTTATGTGAAATTGGTCAAAAAAACATGTGACAAAATCATAAATATTTTGAAATAATTTTTTGAAATTTTTTGAAGTTTTTCTCTTTTTTATATATTATTATTATTATATTAGATTGGCTCAGCCAAACCAGGTCTGGTTAGGCCAATTGCCCACAAACCTATCCTGTTTTTTTTTTTTACTAGGCTGGACTTGACCTAAAAATATTGGCTAAATCCAACCCAACCTAGTGACCATAGGGTAAAAACTTTTGGCCATGGCATATAAAATATAGTGGCTAGTGGGGTTTGAAGGTATATGCAATGGCTAGTGGGTTTAATGGAGAAAAATAGGTGGATGGCTTACTTGGTTTGGGAAACGAAAGGTTAATGGTGTTTTTCGTGTTGTAAGGAAGACTGGCAAGTGATTAGTGGTTGCAATTGCGCCTAAAACGCGACGAAGAAAGCAGCCAAAGTGGTGGCTAAAAGGGGGTAGGAAGAAAAATTCGCATGAATGGTTTTTTCTAAACTTTGGCTTATTATTTTTCTTCCCTCAGACCATGAAATTCATGTCTATTTATAGGGATGGAAGAGAAACATTTTATCTTTAATGATGTTAGTTTTTAATTTTTGATTCAACCCAAAATGATCTTAATCATTGATTTAAATTTGTTATCATGAGCTATCAAATTTCTTGCAAAAAAAAGCTAGTCATGCTGGCTATTTTAGGGTAGTGCCATAACCACTGTGACATCAATTGACTAGAAAGGAAAATAATGAGATGTAGTTAGATGTTAGAAAGGACTATAATAAGATATAATCAAATGCCAAACCGTCTTTTATATGCAAATTTTATCAAATTTGGTGGAGAGATAAAACATTAAATACCTTGAAAATGAGACCACTCAAGCAGCTTTTCAGTTAAAATCTAAAAAAAAAGATGAACAATAACCCAAAATGGCACTGTTTTGGTGAAGTTTCAAGTCTTTTGACTTGTGATTTCTCTCAATTACACCTTTAATTAGCTTTAAACTTTTAATTCTATATTATTTTATCCCAGCAAACTTCAATTCCATATTTGAATATAACACCTCTTTCATTTTGGTTCTCAATTTGGATTTCTTCAATTTAATCTCTAATTGACCATTAAACTTTCAAATCTCTTTAATTTCACCTCTAATTTTAGCTAATTAGGTCTCTAGAGTTTTGTGCCTTTTTCAAAATGGTTATTAACCATAAAGTTTTTCAATTTAACTCTTAATTGACATCGAAGCTTTGATTATTTTTTTTGTAATTTTACCTCTAATTTCAACTAATTGACTTAGTAAAAATTAAATTTAGTCTCATAAAATTTCAATCTTTTTAATTAAGTCTAAATCGGGCCCTAAAATTTAATTTTTTACAAATTAAGTCCTTAATAAAATTAATTTGACCTATTTAAAATATAATTAAGTCTGTGCACCTAATTATATTCTTTAATTGATCCCAAATTAATTCTGAAACATAATTAAAATTTATTTTGGCTTATGATTAAGTTAAATTGATATATTAAAATTTAATTATATTCTTAGACTTAATTGTTATGCAAATTCATCTAATAATCATATAACTTAATCTTGAATTTGTATTGTCTCTTTAGTTTTAGGTAATATGAGGTATAATTAGGCTCTATATTCCATCTGAAATTATAACTTAATTTTTTTTATATTTGAAATCCTCTTAGCTTACTTTTGTCAAAATGAGAGTCTTTATTTTATTTTATTTTCATTTTCATTTTAGAAGAAAAGGGTGAATTTGAGGAATAACTTAAAAATGAGTTATTACAACATCAATTAAAACAAAAATTATATCAATTCAAATAATATTATTAAATATAACAAGTAACCCAATAATCAATTTAAACCCTAATTTTCCTAATTCAAATGTAATTATTTCCATAAGTAACATCAATTGTATTAAAACACGTAATTGAAATATTCAAAACCTAAAATTATCTAATTATGAAAATAACATAAATGCCTAATTAATTTCAAACATAAAATTTATTAATAAAACCCATCTAACTAATAGACAATAAAAATGTTTTATCTTGATTTTCTGATTTCTAGGTGGTAGTTTCATTGATTGTGATAGTGATTAGATTGTCAAAAGAAGCTTGAGGTGACATCTTGCAAAAAAAAAAAATGATACAAAGACTAATGAAGACAAAGAGAAAATGATTCCAGTGTTTTGGTGAAGGATTGGATGCTAGTTTAGAGTTGGAGGCTGGTTTTTCTTGGATTTTTTTAGGTTTCTAGGATTTTCTTCTTTGCATGAGAGACAATTATAAAGAAAAAAAAGGTGAAATTATATATGCATCGTAATTATGATTCCAACTATATTTTATTATGTAACTACTATTATGAATAGCAGTTGCACTAAAATTGTGATTCAGAATTGTAATTTTTATTTAAACCATTATTCTGAATAATAATTTTTTAATAATTAGGTTAAAAAATATATAATTTTGAAACTATGATATTTCCCCTAATACTTTTTAAAAATACATTATTCTCTAACAACTTTATTCTAAATGTGTCAATTAAAAAAATCAACATTTAGCCTTCGCATAAGCGATGAATTTTTTTTTTCCTTCCCTCTCTCCTTGTCAATTTTCACACTAACCCTGCAAAAAATAAAAGTATCCCTTCACTTTGTTATTTCTTCACATTTGTTATTAATTTTTTAACTTATTAATTATTTTATTTGATATGATTTATGAAATTGAATTTTTTTTCCAATTTCTTCTCCATTCTTTTTTTTCTTTCAAATTTAATAATCATTTTTTAATTGATATTTATTTTTTATGATGATTGTTAAAATTTTATTTTTTTATAATTTCACCCTTAAATTTTTTTTCTTAGCAATTTTTTTAAATTGATTTTTTTATTTCATGCTCCAACACTTAGTTTATTGGAAATTGAATATTTTGATGATGATAATAATAATAATGATGATGAGGCCTCGTATTCCAAAACTTGGTCATAATAGTAGAGTTGACATGGTCTTATATTTGTTTTTAATGTATATACTAGTACATATAAATCTGATATTTTATAGTATCCCTACATAAGTACCATTATCATTAAGAGATATAAATATATTGTAAGTAAACAAATATTTAGTTTGAAAATTGAATGCAATATTCAATTGAATATGTAATATGTCATTGTTTAAAAGTATTTACAAAATTATTTTTATTTATAAAAGTTTGTCCAAAAATCAAGTCCCCACTACCAATTGATTTTATATATTTAGAATTACAATTTTATTATATAATTGCTATTATGAATTGGGGTTGCATTAAAATCATGATTTAAAGTCATAGTTTTTATATAAACTAGTATTCTAAATACTTGTTCTTTGATAACTACAATTCAAAATAATATAAATTTTAAGACTATGTTATTTTTTTAAAAAAAATTAAATTTTATCATTCTTTAATAACTTTAATAGCCTTTGTTTTTGTTTTTCTTGGAAAGCTAACAATTATATGCACCATCAGTCAAATAGATATCATCTGCCTCAATGAATTTGAGTTTCAATTTAAGGTCTTTTAGAATTTAAATAAAAAATATAATTAATTATTTCTTCATAGAGAAAAAATTTGGATCCAAATAATTAAATAACTTAATAAAAAATATTCATATTAGATTATATTTGAATTTGAGTTTATCAGTAAGGAAAACTTTTTTTGTTGTTTGTTTGGTTGTATTATATTATATATAAAGAAATTAAAAATGTAAATATAATTTTTTAAACTAAATAAAATTAACTACATAATTTTTTAAATTTATTTTATTAAATATAAATATTATATTTATATTTTTTAAATAAAAATTATACTATTTAAAATTATATCTATCGATTCTTTCACGGGGAATACACAATGCAATAATAAAAACTACTTTTCTAAAATAAATCAACTATATTTTTATAATATTATTGAAGATGTTTAAAATTTATTTAAAAATATATTAAAATAATATTTTTTATTTTTTTTAAAATATTTTAAATACGAATCCATTAAACTAATTTAAAAGTATAAAATATATTAATTTAATATAAAAATATAAAAATTTTAAATTATGTTTAAAACGAACATATTTCAACGCGACATTAACTCTTACTGAGTCGTGAGGCAAGAATTGGCCCACCAACAATCAGCAAAAGCTTCCTTGGACGAAAAAGGACGGTTGCTCCATCGATGTCGCATTTCCAGAAGCCAATCCACTACTGACAGCACGAATTAATGTAAAGTCAATACTCAATAAGCAGTCATGTCACCCTTTCACTCTCAGTTCAACAAGCAATGATACCCGACCTTGTGGTCCCTGAAATAATTTCTGAAAATGTTTTTTAATCGATAAGACAATAATCCTCTGAAACCAGGTACCCAAGAGAAAAATAAAAATAAAGATCTCCCAGGTTTATTATATTGTTTTCCAACAGAAGATTTAGCATTTTCCCCAGCCGATCGACTAAATATTTTGTGATTTTGATTTACAACTAAAGAATTAAATTAGACCAGGATCGCATCACAACCAACCATTGTTTTTTTCCCCAAACATGCGGTTGATAGCCTCGTTGGATGCAATGGTAGGAAAGCAGCAACGACGCATCCACCGTTGGATTGTTAGTGGTGGCTGCACTTCTGCCAATAGCCATTAGCAGCGACAAGTGGGGCCATGGCAGTGGCATACAGGTAATAATATCAATACATTAAGACCACATTGGTTCTTGAATGGAGCCTTCATCAGAAATAAATGCAACCGGTGGCTCAGTAGGCCAACTAAGAAACCGGCCTTTTGATCCGATACAAGCTGTGGGAGCCAAAGCTAGAAAACAAGGAGGTGGGCATTGAAACGGTGGGTAGGAAGGAACCAGGAGAAGGCAAATCCGAAGATCAGAAACTCGCTTCATATTGCATGTGGCATGTGTCAAGATCGGCGGAAGTCCAGCTGTTTTTGAGTCGTAAGAATATCAACCAATATCCTGCGCGCATCTACAGATTTGTCAAAGATGAGACCAAAGATTTATCTCTATGGTGACTCGATAACAGAAGAGTCCTTCGGTGATGGCGGTTGGGGTGCCTCGCTCAGTCACCATTTCTCTCGCACGGTGATAATCCGCTTCTGTCTTTCATATTATTTAAGCTACTGTATCTATACATATTCTTGTCTCTGTGTTTCTTGATCATGTTTGGTTCTTTATTTCTTTTTCAGGTTGATGTGGTGCTAAGAGGGTACAGTGGGTATAATACCAGGTGGGCTCTTAAGGTGGTAGAGAGGATATTTCCGCCGGTGGAAAGTGGTGGTGTACCGCCATTGGCTGTTACGGTGTTTTTCGGTGCTAACGATGCTTGCCTTCCCGATAGATACTCTGCCTTTCAACACGTGCCACTCCATGAATACAAGCAGAACCTTCACTCTATCATCTCATTTTTCAAGGTATACACGTTCCTCCCAATCTTGTCAGGGTTCTATTTTGATTGTTAAATAAGAAGAGAAAATCCAAAATGTTTTTCTTTTCATAGATTAGCGTGTTCATCCTGGAATCTTCCATATGGCATGCGTAGGCCACTCATCCCACTGAAAGGCCGGAATTGAGACATGTTTGTTTAATATAAAATAATTTCTTAAAAGCTACTTTCTATTTTTTTAATATTTCTTTATTATTAAAAAATAATTAATAAAAAATATTTTCTCTGGTTTTTAGAAAAACAGTTTTCAAAATTTTGAAAGTGTTATAAGAAATGAAAAAATATTTTATTATTTATTAATTATATCAAATACAATTTTTATTTTTTAACTATAATACGTATTTTATTTTGATTTTTTTAGATATAATGTAATTAGATTTATATATTATCTTTGATTTTTTTTCCAATTTCTTAGTTGAATTTTTTTATCCAGATTATAATTTTTTATTACTATTATTTAAAATAATTAATAAAACATATTTTTTTTTTATTTTTCAAATTTAATTTTTATTTTATAATAAACTTGAAAAAATATTATTAATTTATTTTACAGTTTTTTTTCATTACATAATTAAATATTTAACATTAGAAAATGTTCTACAATATATTTCTTATAACATTAATAAAAATTGAAAAATAATTTTTTTTTCAGAATTTATTTCTTATAAAAACAATTTATGTATAGGCTAAATTAATCTTTCATCTGTTGAATGTTAGTCTTACAATGATTTAATAATAATAATAATAAACTAGCATAGTACAGGTATACGCACGAACAATGAAATTAAGTAATCTGGATCAGAAATCCCTTAACGTGGAAACAAAAGATGAGAAAATGAGATTGGAAAAGATGGGACCGACAGTGACGTCNGATCTTGTACTGCTCATGTTATTTTAGTGGAAATATCCATTTTTTTAATATAACGTAATATTAAAAAAAAAATAATTTAATAAAAAAATAAAAGAAGAAATAACTTAGATAACGAACATATATTATTTATATATATAAAAAAAATGTCAACTCGTAATTGTTCTTGTTTTGCTATGAAAAGCCAAACTATCTCAAACATATAATTAACCATAAAAGAGTAAAATTCTCATTCATTATTTTATTAATAGTGAAATTTGCATTAATTATAGTATTTTTTTTTGTATTTCCTAAACTAATATTAAATATCCAATAAAGCACAATATTTTTAACTAAATTCTCACTTTTCTTATTCAAATTATCTTTTTTTTTCATATTTATATATATTCAAGTAATCATTTATCAATTAATACCATATTTTTAACATGTATTACATCATTTAACAAAATTTAATGAAAGAAAGAAAAAAGCATAACGAAGTAGATAATAGAACGATAGAGAATCCGTGATTTATATATATATATATATATATATAGGAGCAAAATCCATAAAATAAGAGCATATTTTATCCTTATATTCTTATTTAATACATTAAGGTATTTTTCCTTAATGTTTTTTTTTTTTTAAATTGTGCTAAATAGAAGAAATCATACCCTTTGAATTTGTTATTTTATGCCTTTTCCTTGGGCCCGTTGTTTAGGCCTAAAGAGGGTCTAATGATTTTGACATGGAAAATAGAATGTAGCTTTTTATTTTCAGAGGACCATTTTGTTAAATTATCCTATAAAGATGTGCAAGTTTAGAGGTGATCATGGAACTTCAAAAAACTTGGGGGTTAGAGGTCACCCCCGGTCGTCTCGAACGTTTTTGTATATGCACAAATGTCTTGAAAGTTGACACTTTGTGTGGTATCTAGCACTTGAACATGGAGGACATACCATTTGATGTTCCTAAACTTGTTCGCGCACATGGATCCCTTGATGTGGTCACCAAATAACATATATATTAGGTTTTATTTTTGAAGGATTTGTTCTTTTCCTTGAAAGTTGTCAAACACTTGCATGGTGAGTGCGTTTTTTCCTTGAAAGTTGCCATGATAAATCAACCTTAATTTTTGAAAGAACCTGTTAGATGATCAATGATTGCTTTGCTATAGAATCAGTGTTTATATAATCTAGTAGGTTGGAGCCATCCCGTCAACATCTCCGTTTGCATTATAAGTTCTTTGAAGTAGAAGCTAACATCTTTATATTAGAAGCGTTGGCCAGAGATTGTCATTCTCCTCATTACTCCTCCTCCGATTGATGAAGATGCACGCCTCCGGTATGCTTCTAACACACATGCCCCTTACATCTTTGTACGTGTCTTCTTGAATACTTCTCATGGGCGTGTCATCGTGATTAGCTAGTATCCTTGCAGAGTTTTATATAGAATAAAGTATATAGAAACTTGGTGAAAGAAAATAGCATTAAAATTTTGCAGGCATCCATATATAGAGAATCCATCAGGTCTGCCTGAGAGGACAAATGAAGCTGCTGGTGCTTATGCTCAGGCGTGCATGTCCGTCGCCAAAGAATGTGGATGCCCGGTGGTAGATCTCTGGATCAAAATGCAAGAATGTCTTGACTGGAAGAAAGCTTGTCTAAGGTATTTTAAGTTTTATCTTGCTTGTCTATATGCTACTATACATTGCTTGCTGCAGGGGTGAACATAATGGATTTTTCGCTGCCATGTATGTTCTATATGACCGGTAATTGATACTTTATTGTTATTGTTCTCGCTAAATGGTGAACATGAAATACTGAAATATTTGCTTGTTTTCTGCTCATGTTTTCACCTAATCAAGTGTTCTTGACATTTACAATTGTTTGCAGATCCATCATCTATTATTGCAAAGATGTTATTGGTAGCTTTTTGGGAATCTACGTAGTTGCTTGTTTGGTAGAGTACACTTGGTTCATACATGTAAAACGTCTACTTGTTATGGTGCAGAGTTCTTACCCGTATTTAATTAAGATTGGCATCCATTTCTGAGATTTTCCATTGCCATGGATTGAATAAATTAAACTAAAATTTTCTTCATCGATCTCGGGCCATTGAAATTATATTTCTTTTTTTCCTAGTAAGCAACAATTCTTGGTTCTCCAAGGAATTAAGCAGGCTAAGTAATTCTGAATACTTGTTAAAATGGAATTGCAGTGATGGTTTGCACCTCACTCAGGCTGGCAATAGGATTGTGTTTGAGGAGGTGGTCAAGAAGCTGAAGGAGCAGGGCATTTGTGTGGAAAATTTGCCAGTTGATCTCCCACTCATCGCCAACATTGACCCTCAAGATCCACTAAAAGCATTCCAGGATTGTTAACATCAGCTCATATCTCAAGCAAGGTCTTTTGTTTTCTTTTTCTTTTTCGAGCAGGGTGAGCTGCGCCATAGATATCATGGTGATCGCATTGTGTTGAAAGAATAGCAAAGTGATGTTTAGACTAAGGTTGCGATTATTTTGTGAAAGCAATTCTCTATACGGTGTAACTCTCTCTTTAATTCCAGTGAATGTAGACACTGAATGATGTAGCTCTTTATTTTGTTGGCTTAGAAATGATCTTTGGCATAGCCTTCTGTCTTATCTTCTTAACACAAGATTTTCTTTCTGAGAGTAACGGTGTTCATAACCACTACTTTTTTCTACTATTATACTTTATACATTCATATTTTACTATTAATTACTGTCACATTAAAAGGAATATATGAATATATATAGAACACCCAGCTTGGATTAAACAAGTCTGCAACTCAAACTGTTTCGATCCTCTCTCCAGCAGCTTCCAATTACCCGCTCGTGGAGGTGGAGTTTTACATGATGGGTGCTCTTTAAGATAGGATGATATAATTTCTTTAATGAGACATTAAGTGCCCAGGATTATACTATTTGTGAAAGTGGGAATTTCAGGACGGATAGAAATACCAACGAGAACAGATTTTAATAGGTAGAAAATTACTTGATCTGTTCGAGCTCATGTAAGATTCAGAGGTAACAAATTAAGTTTCATGTTAGATATGAATATTAAGTAATAAGTGGGTGATTCACTATCCACCGACATCCAATACAATTATAATAGTAATTTTTTTTCCCTAAAATAACTTTTTATTTAATTATTTTAATTGATTTAAATTTTTTAATATTGGACCGGTTAAAAATTTTGTTTTATAATTTTTTTTTAAAATACCATGGAATACTATGATGTTTTTCTACATAGTTTTTCTATTTTATGCTTTTTATTTTTCAAAATTATTTTTGTTGAATTTATTTTTTTAATATGAAGCTGATTGAAAATTTAGTTTTGTAATTTTTTAAAAACATTGTTGATTGCTACAATGTTTCTCTGTATAGTTTTTTCTTAAATTATCTTATTTTATTTTTTAATATTGAGTTGCTTAAAAATTAAAGTTATACAATGTAAGAAAAATATTGTAACTTTGCTTACAAATTACTTTAAATTGTCATAATGTTTTTTCTTATATATTGTTTTTTAATTTTTTTTGTAATATCTTTTTCTAAAATTATTTTTGTTGATTTTATTTTTTTAATATTAAGCTAGTTAGATTTAACTTTATAATAAAATTTAATCATGTTGTAACTTTTCTTATAAAACACTGTGAATTGGTTGAGTGTCTATCAATATGATTTTTTTTCAAAATCTTTTTGTCAATTTTTTTTAATATTGAGCTGATTGAGAATTACAATTACAATTCATTACAAATAAGGCTAAATCATGTAGGGAAGTACTGTAACTTTCATCACAAAATACTGTAAATTACTACTGTATTTCCAACATATTTCTTTTTCTAAAATTATTTCTATAATTTTTTTTAAATGTTGATCTTATTGAGAATTTAGTTTTTGTAATTTTTTCTTTAAAATATTGTAAATTATTGCAGTGTTTTTCCGTATGATTTTTTTCAAAATTATCTTTGTCATTTGTTTTTAATATTGAATTGGTTAAGAATTATAATTACAATAATAATAAATCATATAGGAAAAGCGTTATAACTTTTCTCATAAAACATTGTGAATCGCTACAGTATTTATCTGAATAATTTTTTTATAATTTTTTTAAATTATTTTTGTCAATTTTATTAGAGAAAGTACTGTGGTTTTCCTCACTAAACATTCTCAAGTGTTATAATGTTTTTTCTCATGGGTTTTTTCCTTCCAAAATTGTATTTGATGGTTTTTTTTTTAATATTAAGTTGGTAGAGAATTTAGTTTTGTAATTCTTTTTTGTTTTTTATTAACATGTGGCCAAAATACTATAAATTAATACAAATTATTTTGTTTAGTTTTTAAGTTTTTGATCACCAACATAACTATTTTTTCTGTTATGAAATATTTGCTCTATTATACCTTTAGTTTTTATTATTTATGTAGCGCTGATTTACAATTATATCAAGTATATTTGTTTTATAAGCTCACAGTAGTGTGCGAACAATCTATCTTGTTATTATACATTACTTAAATCTAACCTAAATGAATATTTTTAAAATTTTTAAAAATATCTTGAAACTTGTACTCTAAGTTAGAGAAAAGAAAGAAACAAGTGATAAGGAAATGTCTAAAAGTGCCTTTAATACAAGTAAATGAACTAAAAAAAGTTATGTGATAAAAAAAAAGAATAATGGATTGGATTGGAGTTAATAACCTGTTTGAAATTATAATAGCAATTATAGTTTAAATATTTTTTTATTTAGAAATATAAAGAAATATAGTTTACACTATCTTTCTAAACAAGTTTTAAATCTAAAAAAAATTTATAAAAAAATATAAAAACATGATTTTTCAGGCAATAGGTTAGGAGTTTATGGTTTAAAATTTGGGTTTGGGGTTTGGTTAGGGTTTAAGACTTAATTAAGGTTTTATCTTTAGATTTGAGGTTTGGTTTCAAGGTTTAAGTTTGGGTATGAGCTAGAGTTGTGATTTAGATTACAGTGATTTGAATTTGAATATAAAATTTAGAGTTTATATTTGAATTTAAAGTTTTATTAAGGTTGTATAGAATTCAATTTGAAGTTTTATAAATGATTCATTTTTGATCTAATGATTGGAAAAACATTGTAGATGACCGAGGGTTAAAAATAGCGTTTAGTAGTTTTATAAGAAACCTAGAGCACAACTTGTTGTTAGGATTAATTTCTTTTTTAAATCTAATTATTATCAATTTATTTTTTAACAGTAAGGAAATTGCATAGATTTAAAATTTAAAGCAAAAGTTTAATTAATTTAATTAAGACTTTTAAATGCCAATAAATTTGAATGCTATTAGAATGATAATATTTTTTTAATCAAATATCAAGTTATGAATTAAAAAAAAAGATGAAGATCAAGGCATTTGAAGGCATTTGATTATATTATGTAAGAAATTATTAGAGTTATTTTATTTATTTATATGCTAATATTTTTATATATAAGAATAACAATAATTTAAATTTCATTAAAACAAATTAACTTGCTATTATAACACCTTTTTTCTCTCATTAATATCCATAACTTGTACAAAAAAGTTTTGTTTTCGTATGTTATTCATTTAATAAAATTTTTTAACCTAGGTTCGGTTTTTTCTTCTTTTCTACTAACCCTTTGTGTTTTCTCTATGAACAAATAATGTGTAGCGTGTTATTTATTGCAGACACCTCATTTCTAAACTCAAATTCAGACCGGTGATTGAAAAATTAAGATATAATTTTTGACACTTTAAAACTTATTTTTCAATTAATTTTCCATCCAAAAACATTTTACAAATTTTTAAAAACCTATTTATGATGTTAAAATTGGTCAAAAAAATATAAAATTATTTTGATTTTAAAATAATATCAAAGACCTGGAATATTTTTTTAGATAATATAAATATCAAAGAACACATCAGCATAATTTCTCTCATTCAAAGAAATCTATTAACACCAAGAATTCTTGATATTTTTTATGGTAATATTTTTTTGATTTTTTAATTTTTTAATTTTTTTTATCTTTTAAACCCATATCAAAATAGAAACAAAGCAAAAATCAAACTAAGAGACCAAAACGGAACTTTAGAAAATACAGGGATCAAAATCTTCTTTTATATTAAGACCACCATTTCTTTTTCTTTTTTTCCATTTTAATTATTTATCTTTTAATCTTGTGAAAACAATAAAATCAAGTTGATTTTTAGGCAATTTAGAAGTAACCCAATGGTGGGATATTTGTTCAAGATTAAGATGGTCTGATATAAGAACAAATTATGATGATAAATTAAAATAAAAAAGTGATTTTAAAGGATTAAATTATAAAAAATAAAATAAATCAGAGGATCGTAAAAAGAAAAGAGAACATTGTTCTGATGAACCGTACTTCATCTTATTATTGAGTTGACAAATTTAATGACAAATATTGTGTCTAGGAATTGATATAAAACTATTTTCTAAATGTTATTCAAGGCCTTAATTTTTTGATAGTTGTAAATTTAAATTTTAGTATGTTCATACTTCTAATTAAATTAAAAATAATATTCAAATTTTACCACATAAATTTCATCACAAAGTTCAACTTTCATTTTGAAAGTGTTAAAAAACTAAAATAGAAATATTTTTTAATTTTATCCATTCATGTTAATAATAATAATAATTAAACAAAAAAGTGTTGAAAGTGACGGTAAGTTTTGTTTTCCATGGCTGTTGTTGACCAAACTAGCGGGGGGACTCATGTTGTCTCAATGATTAAACCACAAAAGCCTAGATATCCAAATTAAAATCGTTTTTATGAAAAGTTGATATCACAAGATTCTCTAGTGAATGTTCTTACAGCTTTAATCTGTTTATGCTTCAAGGTGGTACGTGAAGCAAGTGATAAAACTCTACATAAAAGGAAAGAAGATGCAGATGACCCACCCTCCCAGTTTCATCCAAAGATGAACAGGAGGAAAACAAGGCTTTCTACGTACAACGCCAGTGAAATCACTTCAAGATACAGTGCCATCAAAAGATTTTATTTATTTTCTTGTGACTTCATGGAAATTAAGATACTGCTAATAAGATTCCAAACCAAAATGGTTACAGAATTTTATTCTTATGATATATATAATAGCTTTTTTCAAGGCATTGCATTTTAAAATGACCGAAAAGACACGTTGCAGAAGGCGCCGAGTTTAAGGAAATGGTTGGTTTGATCCATCTGGTGCAGGGCTGTCCGTGCTTCATCCTCCAATGCATCGCCGGGGACGGTGGAGACTAGTGATGCTCAGGGTCTGGCCCTCCAGGTGAAATTCTTGAAGAGGATGCACCTGTCACATTCCTTTTTGACATATCATAGCCCAATTTCTGTAAGAGAGTGCTGCTATCAATCCTTTTAGGCATAGACTCGACCCCACGATAACTCAATGCCTCCAAACTAATCATATTTGCGGATAAAATGATCATGATCAGCATTGAAACTCGCAAGACAGCTGAATTGGCCATGTATTAATCCTTAAGAATATGTTTTAGAAGCAAGCTTAAGAGAGATTGTTTTCCTAAGGTGATAGGAGTTGTGTACAGAACAATAGAATCATGCATGAATTTATAATGCAAATGCGTATGAAACTCCCAAGATTTTGAAGAATAAACAATAAGCAACATGGGTTCTATCCCCCGTGTGTATTGTTGTCTTCTTTCTTCAATGGAGGTCTGCAAATGAAACCCTGACTTTCTCGAATCCTTGGTCTCTAGTCCCCACTCAAGCACCCATGAATAAGAACAAATTTCAGGAGTTGAACATATCTTAGATTGGCCAACTAGAACTTTTTGGTCTGCTCATTATCTTTTCTTCTTTTTTTTTATATATCTGAGATTTTGGACAGTTGTTGAAGAAATTACAACCAAGAAATGCTGGGACACGGAGACCTAGAACAATAAAACAAAGGAGTGGGCATTTTTATTTTTTTTATTTTTTATTAAATCATTCAATATCATTTGAAACGCCACGTACAAATGCGTTCCACCCTTTGATGTTGGGCAATGGCTTTCCACCTGGTCATTGCTAATACAAGATTGCTAGCTAGGAGATACCTAGTTTGGCAAGAAGTAATTGCTGTTTGCTTTTACTAATTTGTTTTTCTATTAGAAATGTTTTTAAATTTTCCGAAGTGACATGGGACGCAACAAGAAAAGACAACCTGAGAGAGGGAGAACGTACATTTGTTATATTTTTTAAGATAAAGATTGAAAACATTTGAAGCTAAAGATAGTTCAAGAATCGAACACTCTAAAATTGGCTTTTCCCTTACTGACAAAGGGATAAAGTTTTAAAATTTCAAGTAGTATATGAATAAAGTTTTTGAGTTGAATAGTTAAATAAAGAATTGATAATGGTAATTTTATCTATTTTTTCAGATTAAGAAGATTGGTAGCTAATATTAAGTGTGTGATATATATCACATTGATTTAGAACTAATATATGTAAAAATTCTTTTTGATATAGATAAGAATTCTTTGATATTTAAATAAGTATTTTTTAAAAAAATATAAGAATAATATTTAAAAAAATACTCGAGAAATATATATATAGCTGATAATCAATATGATGAACCTTTGTTTTGAAGATTTTATGATATTTTTATAATTTATGAGTCCTTTTTATTTTATAAAAAAAGGGTCTAGAGTATAATATTATTATAATAGCATTTACCAAGATACAAATATTTCTCTAATCTATATTAATATTTAATAAAAATATATCAGATTTCTAGAGAATTTTTATACATCTAAAAGGTATAAAAAATTTAATTAGGATCTAAAATTTTAAATATAGTTGAACTTAAAAGCTAAACTTTTTCTCTAAACTAGAGCCAAAGAAAGAAAGATTATTATTGTTTTGAATATTCCTAAGAGATAATGCATATTTTCTTAATCCTGTCTAGGACTTGATATAATGCTGTACTCAATAATATCTAGGTCTAATTAGTGTTAGATTTATTGTTTTCGAGATTGGTATGTTAGTAAGTCTAATATATTTTTATTAGAACTTTACTAGAAATACTTGTTTTTTATATAAAGTTTTTTTATCTAATATTTTTTGGTGAAAATATATTGATAAAAACTTTGCTCATCTAAAGAAATGATGATGTCATTACCCATTAGAAGATTCATAGTATATATTAGAGACCCTTATTAGTATTATATACTGATCATGAATGAAAATGGATTGCTAGTGTACTCAAATGCAAGTTTCGCTGCAGAGTCAGATAAGGTTTTCGACCCTCTGATAGTCACACGGCGTGTGAATTGGAAACTCGGGAGAGCAAAGCACATCAACAAAATGCGCTCAAAGGCCTTCGGAAAGATAGTGGACTTTATGATTTCAATAATTTTATTTGACTCATGAAGAAGGTGAATGCGCAGATGCTTGCATTACAATTATTTTAGGATTTGTTTTTTTTTGAAACTCACTCCACCGATATCTTGACCAGCCAGTTGCTCGGAACGCCTGTCAAATATAGTCATGGATCATAATGATAGTTTAAGATTAAGAAGAATTTCATTAGAGTTAAACAAGATTTTAATGAAAATAATTATAATTTTTAATTTAATTGTTGAATTATATTAATATTTTATTATATATTGTTTCTAGTGACGACCAGTTTGTTATAACTGGCTGGGGTCATTTAATGCCCAAATTAAGCAAGAATATCCTTTTTTCTCTCTTCTTTTTTTAAATTTTATTTTTCTAATTACTTTTTTTTCTAGTTATTTTTTTCTATATAGACTAATTATTTCAACTACCATGTAAAAAATTAATGTGCTATTTTTTCTTACAATTAATTTTATAAATGATTGAAGTTTAGAATATATCATAATTTTTTATATATAATTTATAACCGTATCCGAGTTTGAAGAATCTTAATTCTATATTTTTTCCTTTAACTTGGTAGATGACAAACTGCACCGTAATGCTTTTTGGGCATGCGTGTCTAGTCATGAAGTTTAACATTTTCAGTCACTTTAAAATCCATTGCTGAAATCAAAATCTTTTAAGGTTTTCCATTTTGCATATCAAACTTTTGGCCACCATTGTCTGCTATTAGAGACAAAACTGGTTAGTTGACCCATGCTCCACTACATGACAGAGCAAATTGTTTTTAAACGACAACAAAAAAATAAAAAATTTGCAGACATCATTAGTGATCACAGCAGCATAAAAAAATGATTTTGTGTCAAGCAAAATTAATGCATTTATTTAATTTTAAAGGTGCACCATATTGTTCAACCCAATCAACAAGAATTAACTACAAAATTAGTTAATTATATCATTTGCATAACTACAATTGGCTAATTAGGTTGACAAATTATCTCCTTTTTTGTCTTTTCCTAACTTCTTTTTCATGTTGGATCATCTTTCGGTTCACCCACGATGAAATACAAGACTAAATTAATAAAATATTAAAAAATTAAAGACTAATTTAAAAAAAATGATTAAAACTCTAGTGGAGTAAAACTCGGGATGTAATTGAAGAGTTGGTAAATGATATTGAATGAATTACTAAAATCAAAAAGAGAAAAGAAAAAGGGTTGACATGTGATACATACATGTCAGGGTGTGAACGGAGCTGTTGTTATTTGATTATGTGTGTAGTGACCTTCGATCTCTAAATGTGGTTGTTCTTGACACGGTTGAATTTATCTTGTGAAGGCGGTCATCCCAAGCCAATAAGTAGCTTAAAAGGAATGTTAATATAACCTATGCAATCATTTCTTCTTTTTCTTTCCCCCCCTCTCTCTTCTCTACCAAGAGAAGGTCCCTTTTTTCTCATATATACATCTAATCCCTTTAGTTTTAATTAATTAAAAAATTAAAAAAATCAAACTATTTTCTATAAAATTGAGTGTCAATTGAAAGCTAAAATCTCTAGTGTTATCACAGAACTCAAACATGAAAATCAAAACAAAATACTAAGCCCAAATCTCAATCCAACCACTTGATTAAGGACCTAATTAGAAAATAAAAAAATATGGTTATGAAAAAAAAATAAAACAAAGGGGCAAAAAAGAAATTGAAATGGTATATAAAAAAAAAGCCAAACAATAATTTCATTATTAACATGTAATAAAAGGCTTTGGAATTTTCAGTGTAGCAATGAATAATGAAATGTCAAAGCTCTTTTCACAATAGTTCCCAAAAAAATTTAGAATTTTTTTTTAATTTCATAGTTTTTTTTAAAAAACAATTCATTCTCTAATAATGAGTTTACTAGATATTAGACTTCATAATTTATTTTGATTTACTTTTTATAGAATTATTCCAGTATCATGACATGAGTTGTGAGTTTTGCTGATTAACTATATCGACTTAAGTTATTCTTTTGTTATTATTTTCATCAATTATTTTTAACTTTATCATTCAATATTGGGTTGACTGGAAATTAAGCTTTATAATTGTTTTTATTTTTTATTTTTTTATGGAGTTATCATGACTTTGTAACTTACATCAAGAGTTTTATGGGTTAGCTAGATTGACTTAGATTTTTTTTTGTTCTTATATGAATTTTTTTAACCTTCAACAATGGGTTGATTAGGAATTGAATTTTATAAATTGTTTTAGATTTGGTAAGTTCATTAGGTTGAATCAGCTTATTTTCTTTGTCATGTTTTATATTTGATTTTTTTAATTTAATAAAAAAATTATTTAATTGTCGCATGCTCCACTACATGACAAAGCAAATTGTTTTTCAATAATAACAAAAAAAATAGCAGGCATCATTAGTGATCACAGTAACATAAAAAAAGATGATTTTATGTCAAGCAAATTTAATGCATTTATTTAATTTTAAAGCTACACAACAAGAATTAACCACAAAATTAGTTAAATATATCATTTGCATTACTACAATACGCTAATTAGATTGACCATCTCCTTCTTTGTCTTTTCCTAACTTCTCTTTAATGTTGAATCATCTTTCGGTTCACTCATGATAAAATATAAGACTAAATAAATAAGTTACTAAAACATTAAAGATTAAATTAAAAAAAATTATTAAGATTCTAGTGGAATAAAACTTGGGAGGTAATTGAAGAGTTGGTGGATGATATTGAATGAATTACCAAAATAAAAAAGAGGGAAGAAAAAGAGTTGGTGATATGACAAAAAGATTGATGTCGTCTTCCAAGTGTAGGAATGTTGAAGTAATAAATAACTCGACAAGATTGGGGTTAAATCACAATGAGGTTAATTGTATAAATTATAAACAATAATTATAAATAACAACAATAGTAATAACAACAACAACAACAACAATACTAATAGTAGTAGCAATAGTAATAATAATAATAACAATAAAAAAGAAGAAAAATAAGAAGAAACATTGTTCCATAATTGGGTTATATCTGAAACCGTATATCTCATATTTAAGTCTACTTTATATGGATGAAAAGGTAAGACATAAGTTTACAACTTTTGGGAGCCTAAGATTTAAAAGATCATTTTCAAGTACAAATTATAGCAACAATGAAGAAGTCTAAATCTATCCTATAACCCGAATACTATTCAGTTTTTTGCCCATATCTAGAGTTTTAGAAGTTCAAATGATCTCAACTTTTTTTCCTGAAAATCTAAGATAATTTCTTAAAACTTTTATGTTTTTAAGTGGTTTTAATTCTGAAGTTATCAATAACATTTTGGGCAGACAAGAGAAGATAAGGATTGTCATCAAGTCAAAAGTTGACCATCTACTTATCAATTAGTCATCAAATCAATAGTTCTCAATTTTAGCCTATAAAAGGAGGCATTTGTCATGCATTAAGGCATCTTGGTTTTCAGATCATACTCTTATTTTTTTTCTTTGTATTGCTTATGTTTTGTTTTTATTAATATCAAGCTTATGCCTTTCATTTCCTTTTCTTTACTGAGTTAACTTTTATCTTATTTATGTTCTTATTTTGTTTATTTTTTTCATTATGTTTAGTTAAGTTTTTTATGTCAAGGTGAAAAGGTTACATTAATGGTGTTTGAATAAGTATACAATAAACTCAACATGAACCTTAATGTTTGATACTAACATGTTTTATATTTGTTATCTTATTCACTCTTTAATACTTTGCTTGTTAAATAACTAATTTAGATTTATATTATATAACACTTGGTACAACAAATACTTGGTACTTTAATAGCTCAACTGTATGATATAACCTATACCTATGCTATAAAAGAAACTTGATTTGTTATTAACATAAGTTATAATCATGAATGTCTGACAAGATTTACAAGTATTAGCATCAATCGAATAAGATAACTACTAAAATTATGTTAACAATTTATAATCTGATTGGAACCTTTTTTGTGTGTGGTTTCCAATTGAATAATAAGAGTTTATATTATATTTGTTTGATACACTATTAGTGAATTTTCTAACCTTGACATTTGTTGTTATCATTCTTTGATCCGTACATTAATCGTTCATCTTAAAGCTCTCATCTTTATTATTATTATTATTATTATTATTATTACTACTACTACTACTATTATTATTGTTATTGTTATTGTTATTAGTATTATGGATTTCTTATTGTTGTATTATTGTTATTTACAATTTATATAATTAATCTCCTTGTGGTTCGACCTTAGTCTTGTTGAGTTATTTATTACTTTGATACTCCTGCATTTTGAAGAAGACATCAATTATTTAATCATGTCAGAGTCATTAATTTGCAACCTAAATGGGGTATTTTATGGTTATTTAGAGGAGACTATAATATTTTTAAAATTATAATTTTTAGCAACTTAATAATAAACATAAGTTTCTTCATTTTGATTGTTTATGGTAAAACATCAATTACCTATTTATCATAGATCAACTAGTTTGGTGGCTTAATTAATATATTTTAGATTCTTAGGTACAAGGTTATCTCTAAATTCAAGTTTATTTCAATATCTTTGGTTTTTAAATATAGGGTTACCTTTAGACACTAATAAAAAATGGAGCAATTAGCAACTAACTAATCCATTGCAAATAAACTAAAATTCATTGCTAAAAAAAATTTAGCAATAGAATTAGCAAAAGAAAATATCAAATACAAATCTATTGTTGCTAATTTTTCAACAATGAAAATTCCACTACTCACAATTAAGAACAAACAATTCGTTACATATACTAGCAATGGCTAATAAATCAGCAATGAAACAATTTATTACTGTTTTTATGAATTAACAATGGATTTCTTATTGTTGATTAATAAAGTCATCTTTTTTCTTTATCTTCTCTTTTTTCTTTTTTTCCCCTTTTGCAATGCCTAATAAGATGAACCAGGATATGATGACTCCACCAAGTAGGAATATGATGAAGAACTTGTATTAACTATAGATTTTGACATACGAGGTGCATCGTATACCCTACCCTTTATAACTCCTTGACACAACTAAAAGATTGATGTCTTTTTCTAAGTACAGGAGTGTCGAAGTAATACATAACTCAGCAAGACCGGGGTCAAACCACATGGAGGTTAATTTTATAAATTATAAATAACAACAATACAATAACATTTATAACATAAATAATAATAATAATAATATAATAATAATAATAGATTACTAAACAGTGTTCTAGTTTAGATTGCACCGGCATCTCTTTTCTAAGTTTGATCCTCTCTTTGTGCTTTCAATTTTAATACTTCAATTCATCAATTAATCCTTTTATTTATGTGATAGGCTTGTATTTAAGATAAATATTTATCATAAATTAAAGGTATCTTATCGTATCAGACTTGTTATTATGAAACATGCTGTAGTAAATGAGTTATTGATACTTCAAGTGTAAAATGATAATATAAAACCATGATAAAAATACACTTTTAAGTATAAATCACTCCTCTTGAAGCCACATACCAAGCTGCTCCATTAACTAAAGGATGATTTTCTTGATTAGTTCCACACTTTGAAATCATCTCCTTCTTATAATTTTACTCCTAAAATCATTTACATCTGATTGTAAATGTAGATTTGGCTTCTTATAATAAAACTAAATATTTAACCTAGCCTTTAAATTATCCTTACTTCTATTAAGACAATCTGTTATTGTATAAAAAATAGTGTTAAAGAAATTTCTTTCAATATACATAAAATCAAGACTATAACAAATCAAATTTGTATACCAATATGGAAGTTCCTAAAAAAAATATTTTCTTCACCCAATTGTATTTAACACCAAACTCAAGAATTTTATCATTATGTGAGGAACTTTTATTATGTGCCTTAGTAAATTTGGACACTTCATTTAACATTTCCAAACCAGAAGGATAAGGTAAAAAAAGGAGCATTTCAATTACTTATTTCAAAAAGTTATCTAATTAACATCTATATGGGTGATTCTTATGTACTAGTTGTTGATAACAATTAAAAAATATAATTTTTCCTCTATTTTTTAATTTAAAGTCCTTGTTATGCTCCATACAATAAGAACAAGACAAATTACCATGAGTACTCCAACCCGATAACATGCCATATGCTGGAAAGTCATTAATGGTCCATATCAAAGTTGATGTTAATTGAAATTCTTTCTTTTTATATACATCATTTGTTTTAACACCAACAAACCACAAATGATTTAACTTATCAATCAAAAATCTTAGGAAAAAATCAAACTTTTTCCCTAGATTCTTTGGCCCAGGAATCATCATTACTAAAAACATAAATGGTCCAGTTATACACTTTCACTGGGGCAAATTATAAATAGTTATAATTACTAGCTAACAAGAGTACACATTTGAAGACATGTGAAATGGAGGTATGGAGACATGAATAGTCTCTAAAGCCTAAGTGTTAAGAGAAAGTATCAAAGTTCTCCACCTTATTGGAAACTTTACTAGTTAAATTTCTAGGTTTGTATCATGAAAGTCCATAAAAATCATAATTTGTTTTCATTGCATCTATTCCATAGTAACATATACAATAATTAGGACACGTATCATATTTCTCATAGCCAAGTCCAAGTGATCGCATAAATTTCTAAGCATTATAAAATTTTGATATCAAATTTTCATCATTAAACATGTAGTTTTTTGTAAAATCAATAAATTTATTGAAGGTAGTCTAAATCAGATTTAGAGTTGACTTCATATTAAGCAATTATATATAAGCAGATAATTTGGATTGCTTGGTATACCCATCTCATAAAAGCTCCTCTCCACCTTTTAAAAGTTTATAAAAATTAGTTGTCTCTAGATTTAGAAGTTCTTCTGCTGCCACAAGACTAGAAACATTATTATTAGAGTATACATCAAACCTCATTGCATTTACAACTAGATTTCTATAATGATTTTCTAGACAAACATCATTTAAAGCATGTCTAATCCCAACTGATGACGGTCCAGCCAATACTGGTTCTGTGACATAAGGCTCCTCATGTATAGTTTCAATTTTTATAACAAGGTAAAAAATATTTTGTCAATAAATACTTACAAACATCATCTTTTTTAAAAAAAATTAATTTTACACTTCATATAAAGACATCTAATTTTTTTATCGATTAAAAATAAAAAATTGATAAATCTTATAACACACGCAACATACTCAGGACAAAGACAACCATCAATAAGATGAAGATACATGCACAGTTGATCATCCATATTAATCTAATTAAAATAATAACACTAGTAAGCATTTTAGAAACAAAGATTTTAGAATGTTATTTAATTTAATATTTTTCTTAATCTAATAGTAAAACATTATGTAATAAATTATCAAAAAAACTTTGTTAATTATTATTTCATATTTTATAAAGAATTTATTACACATTTAAATTAACCCCAACTATGAATCATATATTAATCTTCTTCTTTTTTTCATCAACAATAAACATTACTCGTAAATAGGTAGAACTTGAATCAACTTGCTTGTTGATCAAAACTAAATTCCTTTTAAGACAATTTGAAAAACATGCCCTTAAAATCATCTCGGTAGACTTAAAGAAATTTAATAAATTCTTTTAAATATCAGCTTTAAAATCTGACCCAAAAGTCATAAAAATAAGCATATTTTCTTAACTACTAATGCTTAAACAATCTTTTAAAATAAAACATATATATACAACATAAATCTCTGGTCAAAGTTCATAACATTGTCCAAAAATAGAAATTGAATTTAAAAATGTACATAATGTAAAATAATTTAAACAAACTCTTAATAATATGTTCAATTCCACGGGCCAATTTGATAACGATATGTTGGATACCATATTCTTAAGAGATATAGTCACCTCCACATCAATTAATATTTAACAAAAATTAAATATTTTATAGACATAAATTTGTAGTTAATTGATATATTATAAGTTCATGCACCTACAATGTCATGGTCATTTCTAGGAACACTTATATTGGCTTCCTGGCTTCATTTTGGTCTAATAATTTTTATCCAAAAAAAAACTCAATACCAAATGTAATGAAAGAAAATCATTCAATTAATATTTTTATACAAACTCGCATTGAATGAGAAAAGAAAAAAAGATGGTTCAAAGCACATAAAAGATATTATCATACAATTTGTTAACAATAACCTTACAAATTAAATTGGAGGGTTTTGATAAATATTCAAATATTAAACATGCATAATTAGATAATTAGATTATATATCATGGTAAAACAAATTTTGTAAACCCTCAATTTTATTGAATAAGTAACCTAAAATCATTATTCAAAGTATCGATCAAAGAAAATTTGTTACTTGCCAGCATGACGGAGTAACAATAAATCCAGGTGAGCAAGATGGAATCTACACGAGAGAAGAACACAATTCTTTCAGTAGTGTAAGCTAAATTGCAATAAAAACAATAAATTATTGAAGAGAAGAGTTGAAAACCCAACCTATAAATAAAGAGAGGAGGTAAATCAAGAATTTTCTATGGTGATAATGATAGGTCTAATGGAATATTGTTATGGGTTTGTGTTTTTTTATATTTTACAAAGAAAGATTGAATTTGTTGAAACGAGGGAGAAGAAGATGAAGAAAAAAGTCAGGGATGAAGGAAAATCAGATCGATGCAGGGAGTGTGCAAGTTAACTATTTTTTTGGAGTTATGGATGTTAGGGACAAAGGACAAGTTAATTTTCTAGTGGATTATTTTTTTTCTTTGTTGTGTTTACGTTTCTAAGAAGAAAGAGTGCAACTTTAGAATTTTTTTTATTTAGGCTAATCAACAGTTGAGATCTTGTAATGTTAAAGTAAATCAACAGTTTGTATAATTTTAATTTTAGGTTAAGATTTAAGTATTTTTTTTTCAATTGGCAATAGATAAACAGTCACAGATTTTATGTTGCCTTTTAGCAATGAAATTTTCATTGCTACAGTCTGTGATATATATATATATATATATTAAAAATTATATATTACTAAAATCAATAGCTTTTAATAATAGAATTAGAGTTCTATCAAATCTAGTTTTTAGTTTTTCAAGTTTATTTAAATTTTTTTAAGATTGTTTGACTACGTAATCAAAAGATTTATATCGTAAAAATAATATAGTTTTTATATTATACATATAAAAAAATGCCTATTTATCATTTATCAACCTTTTAAAAAAACTTACTGTTAATTAAGAATAATTTAGCCTTTACATAGTGCTTAGATTTAATTGTACCCTATCAATCCCCCTTTCCCATCCAATACTGAGCTTATTGTTTCATTTGTTGGAGGAGGAAAATAATAATTATATTATTCCCGTCCAGCCAATGCATTGTGTCAGGTATACAGACTTCTTTTTGTATTGTACCATCAGATACCACTCACCAGGAAGACCGTCGATGACACCAAGCAGAAGCTTCGTTCAAGCCTAAGTAATGCTAAAGTTAAAGTAGCACCCTGTTTTATACCGGCCAGTTGATCAACTATCAGTTCCATGGTTCCCATCGAAGATGACCTCATGGAGCTAAGCCGAGAATCAGAATGGAGAAAGCCCTTTAATTTGGATAAACTTAGAGAGTAACTGCCTTTTCCATGCCTGGTAGTGCTGTCAGATAAGCATAACGTCGCTGCCGAGCTTTATAAATATTGCTATTGTCAGTGGATTATTAAAAAAAAAAAAAAACTTTTTTATAGTTTATCAAATTGTTCAATTTAATCTCAGACCTTATCCATTAAAACTTTGCTGATGCTGAAACGGAGCAGTAAGAAGATTTCTGTGCCATATACGGATTTTGTCCTCAGAAAGCAATAAAGCTAGATGAGACGGGGTGGGGAGGAACGATAGGGACGTAGATCATTCTGTAGAACCATGGCTTCAGTAACAGATGTCATGTTTTTATACATGCAAGTTAGTCTAGCCAAGTAGCATGGGACTAATCACTAATGTAATAAAAGAGCTTACACGACTGGCAGATCTGTTTCTGTCTCTTCACAAGAATACCTGTGAATGATGCTTAAAAAATATAGGAAGAAGAACTTGCATAATCCATGAGTGCATGTATCCAGTCACCAAGTCAAGCAATATAGACATATCTGCTAGCTCTAATATTTATAGAGCATGCCGGCCAATAGAAATTCTAATATTTATTTTCATGATTTGAAAATATGCTTGCTTCATCCTATTTAATGATCCATGATTAGTGCTTTTCCTAATCTTTGACAGTAAGGAATTAAAATACTAATTGCTCCTTAAACCTTACAATGTTTGAAGGCACAAATCCAGGTGAAGCAAAATGGGACATGGTTCTATGACAAGTCGAATCAAACAACTATCCAAACATAATTCTGCAAAGAATTGTAGTAGCAGTAAACAACAATCTGTGTTTTGGCTGTTTTTACTTTTCCTGCTTGTAATGTTGTGCTTGTGGCTGAAGTAACATTTCTGTAAACAACTTCTGTTTTTATTTTTGTATGAAGTGGAAACAAGAGACTGACAAGGATGAGGTATCCATTAGCCTGCTATTGAACAAAGTTAAGCCTTGGAGACATCATTTTCAATTACTCATATTATCCAATCTGGTGCTGAAGTTTTTAGCATACATGCGTGTGAAGTGTGACAGTCTAGTCAGGTCTAACACTTAAGTTAAAGGGCTATGAGCAGGCATCGCAATTTTGCAGTTAAAAAGCTCACTCTTGAAAGGCATTCCTCCTTTTTCCACTGGGCATGAAAGCTACTTACCTGTAGGATGCTTCGCCAAATCTCCCAGGCCGAGGTCTTTGTCCCACGCTGAGAACAAAAAATTAGATTTCTCTGTTGGATTTTTCATAATAGCTTCCAAACAAATCCAGTCCTTTTTCCTGTCTTGCGTTCTAATCGGTATGAATCCATGCAATCACCATTGACTCGACTTCAAACAAATTTCAAGCATGAGTCATGAGTCTTCAGGTGCTTTATCCAAACCAATAACAATTTTCAAGCCATGTCAGAACTCACTTGTTAACTTGTTATGCTCTCGCAGCATTACTTTTTCTTGATAGAAAAATATGATATATTGAGGACTACTATGATCCTTATTTTTGGATTTTCGTGTTGAATTAACATGGTAATAACAATTCATTTCATGCTTTTGGGATTTGGGCTAGTGAGGGAAACTTTCTGTCTTTTTCTTGATGTAGCCAAGTTAATTTAGAACCGAACCAAGCTGAGATCAAGAATTAAGGCCAGCATACGAGACCCGCTTTTAGTTCCCAGTAAAAGTTGAGGTTCTAAATGGTGACTTCCTTTGTTTGATAAGCTATGCAGAATACACAGAAGAGAGCAAAACAATCCAAGAGAATAGGACAGAAAATCCGTACACAATCCTCCATCGTTATGGAGTGCTGAGAGCTCTCGTATTGTTTAATCTGATTACTTTTTTAAAAGATCAATATAGGATTTGACTGCATTTTTATTACAAGGAAATGGTCTGTTTTCTTATAAAATCTTTCTGAAAAGTGACTTTTGTACATTGGCAGTGCTCTACGGCTTCAAGCACATGTGTTGAAGGTGCTTGAGGCGTAAGCATTATGAACTGTCTTGATGTTTCCAGTAGATGAAAGTGTGATGCTTGTGGCCTTTGGAATAAAGGGTAGAATGCTGCCATTGAGAGAATGAAATGGCAGGGTGTTTTTTGAAAGAAAGGACAAATCAAGCAATGGACACTAGTGTCTGGTTTCTTTTAACATCTGCTTCTTATTTGATCTCCTTTTCAGTTAAAAATCTCCCTGCAACTCACTCCTTGATTCTGCTATCTAAGCAAACCTGTAGATTCTAAGCACAAGAATGACAGATAAATCAGAATAGATGCTTCTGGGGCTGAGCAGAGTCAAGATGCCATGCTTTCACGTAATCCGAAACCAACAACTTCGGCGCAATAGGCATAATAAAGATTGCTTGCATAGATTCCATAATTTTATACCTGTTGCGTTGTGTCACGGAGTAGAAATTATCCAGCTTATCATTGTTGAAACATCAAAAGTTTCCAGATTATGAGTGAGCGCATTGTAGAGAGTAAGCAGCTGTGATTTTAAGCCCAGCGGAGCAGCCTCAGTTGTAAGAAAGGAAGGTATCTTTAATGGACTTCATCTTATCCATTGTTACTAGAATACCAACTTACTGTTTCTTCCAGTTCCAGCAACCAGCATTGCCTTTTTATAAATCATTTTATGAGCTAACCAGCTCCATTTCTGTTCTGTCAAACCTAGTAATGTTTGTGTAAATTTATGTTTCTTCTATCGTTTCTCTTTTTCTGTCAAAGAAAGGTTAAGCTATTTAGACTGTATGCCAAGGAACTATCCCACAATTATTTTATATTACTCTCTCATATTTTCCACCTCGCTAACTTCAAAGAAGGATAAAAAGTAATTCCAAGTTGCAAAACAGTAAAATTGATAACTCGAGCTACATCATAAGAATTACGCTCGTTTTATTACAACATAGTAGGAGTTCCCTACAACATGGCCATGGCGATTCCATGAACATATCAAGTTAAATAGATATCAAAGCATCACATATCTGAGAGCTACAAACACGGTCTTATCTAGACTTGCAGGAGACTTCTTATTGCAGGTTATGAGAACTGTCTACCTCTCACACTAAATCTTCATTGTTTTATCAGTGGTGTTGAGCATCAGGTCCTCCTGGACTCACTCGTTTACTTGAGAATCGACCACCGATCATGACTTCATTCCCCTGCTTGACATTGTAAGTCTCAGTCTCGCCCAGGGCTCGAATTGTCCTGATCAGGTTCCTTCTCGCAGCTGAAGGATCAAGGAGGCGAGTTTCAGATCGCGCAAATGACAGCAATAGTAGTATCACGCACAAGTAAAATCTCACGCAAGCCATATTTCTTAATCTCTCAGGAACTCTGTTCTGCAGAGAAACAAATGGGGAGGGTGTAATATATAGAGATCAACAGAGATCCCTTTTTCTTATAATGACAAAAGTGGGTGGAATGAGTTAATCTTACTGTGTTTTTAGTGGTTATATGGTTATTACACGTTCGGACTGTAATCCCTTTAGTTTTCTGATTCCTCAGAAAAAGTACAGACCACTTCAGATCAGAATATGTGGTGATGCTCGTCAGAATCTTTTGTCCACGACAGAAACCTCGTACAAGCAAATCCTTGAATTCTTTATTGCTTCCAGGCAAGTAAAAACAGTCTCTTTAATGTTGCACTCAGAAATTTTTAAGTAATAATGTTCTGTTGAATCCACTCTATCCAGCATTAAGAATGAACCCACTCATGGCAGGCTGGCGCCGCCACCCCTATCATATGAATGCTTAGAAGATGTTTGGAAATGTGATAGTAATGGCTTTTCAAAATACAAATGCATCATAATAATGTTTTTTTAATTATTTTTAAAAAATTATTTTTGATATCAATATATCAAAATATCGAAATGATAAGAAAACATTAAAAAAATTAAATTTTCACAAAATGCTATTTGGAAGACAATTTCAAACAGTGCCTTAATCTGTATTTTGCCCTCAGGAATTGACGCTGGCCAACTGCTTCATATCTAGTAACTATGATGGAATCAATTTTCACCAATTCCTTTAGACATTTCCTTTGTAACATACGGCAAATTAAATAGTATCCTACACTCTAGCCTTAGTTTAAGGTATACGAATCTCTGCAGCTATCAACTTGGTTAATTGCTGCGGGTGCATTCTCTGCAAAGATTGCTAACAATTTGGATCATTCTCAGGCCAAGCTTAGCTATGAGTCCAAGCTCATGTATGAATAACAAATACTGCTCTGAGTTAGCTGACATGATCATGCATCTTCTTATACATGGACTAGGGGCCAAAATAAAAAAAAAGACAAGGCTCAATCATTCTCTTCAGATGAATTGATATGATTTCAACAGGAAAAAGAAAGAGCTCAATAGATGTCTTCCAATCTGTTCATAACTAGGGTATGATTTCAAGTAAAATGAAATTGCCTTGATCTATATTTGTTAATAAGGATGGATTGGGAAAAATGGAAGGATAGGGAGGAGGGAGGAGAAATGATTGATAACTTACTATCCATCCAGTTGTTTGGCTGACAAAGAGAGAGCAAAAATGGAAGTGAATCCATCTAAATTAAAAGTATTGAAAATTACAAAGAAGAATATAATGTTAGGAGTGTTAGAAATTACAAGTGAGAAAATCCCTCCTTGGGTTGCCATTCCTCTTGCTAGTCGGATACACTCAAGCTCTCTTCTCCAATCCCTCCTTACAAACAGATTGTAAAATTTGAATCTCTCTTGTTGGCATTCAATTCTAAGATTTCGGCAGCGTGAAACAGGCAAAAGATTTGTTCCACAGACAACAAGAACAAAAGGTGGGAGAGAAAACAAAAAGCTTCCAAGTGAGTTTGGGTATGCTTAGAAATTGACAAGGACATGAGAAATTGCTTTTGTATCATTCTTTTGGTAATAACAAAATTTAAAACCCTACAAGAACTAGACATAGATTGTGGTGAACCCTGTTTGGGATTGAAATCAAATCCTTATTCTTATTGTAATATCAATACAAAGCAAATCAAACAATGAGGTTAGATCAATCCAGTGCAAGAAATTGCAGAGCTTCTATTGATTTACACAAAATTTATAATAAATAATAATAACAACAAAGAAGATGGAACCAAGATTCAATGGACAATCAATTAGTGGAATGACTGTCTAAACTGTTAGGTTGGTTGTCATTTCATGTGAAACAAATGGATGGCACCAACCATTGACTATTGATATCCACCATTGTTGAATGAGTTAGAGTTGGTGGCCACCATTGTTGAATGAGCTAGAGTTGGTAGTCACCAATGTTGACAACAAACCAAGAATAGCCTCTATAAATGCCTATAAATAGAGGCATATGTTAGAGAGCAAAATTAGAGAGAGGAAGAAGAGTCAAAGATGTGAGAAATGTAGGAGATAGTGTGCTGCTAATGGCAGCAAGCAGTAGCTACCACTGCAATACTACAAAGAGAGAAAAGAGTGAGGTTGAGAGTTGCTAAATGAGTGAATAATTCCTCCTCCTCTATTGTTGTAAGTTTTGTACTCTCCCTAAATAATGCAATGGCTTCTCCCGTGGATGTAGGCGATTTGCCGAACCACGTAAAATATTGTGTCAGTGTGCTTGGCCTCCTATGAGCAAATATCAGTACATCACCGATCGGATTCCCCAACAATTGGTATCAGAGCTTTCGATTTAAAGTGGTATTTGATTTTACTCAAAAATAAAAGTTGTCAAAATTGTCTTTTTACCATACCACTGTATAGAGGAGGAAGAGACGAAGCCACTAGTTAAAACCGAGTCGAAATCAGACGTCGGAAACCGTCGCACGAGCCGGCGAGGGTGTCTGTCCATGTCAGCAGTTCTGCACAGTCATCAGACACGTCACTTGACATATCAGCACTCTGACCAGTCAAACCTCCACGTCATCGGACACGTCAGCATGTGCAGGTGGCATGGCATGTTAGCCGTCACGTCATCATAATGGGACCCACTGCCACGTCACCAGCCGCAAGCCGAGAGTGAGCCGAGCTTAGCCGAGTTGGAGTCGAGTCGAGCCAAGCCGCGAGCTGAAGGATAGGATTTTGTGTGGTGGAGTCTACGTGCAACCGGATCTGAGATTGAATCTGGACCACTGATCAAGCGAAAATTATTTTGATGAGATCTCAGCCGTCTGAAGTGCGATTTGGACGATTTCAGACTTGTTTCCAGCTAATTTGATCATTCCGAATGCAATGGTATGGTCCGATCATTAAGATTGAGATCAGAAATGGTGGTGATGAATTATTAAAGAGAGATTACCCGATCAGGAAGCATCTGATGGTCATTATGGTAGTCGATGGAGATGAAGAAGAAGAAATCACACATGTTTGCCCAATTACATGTGTTGAACTGTTATATAGGGGATTTTAATTGCCTTAAGGGAAGGCAAAATTAGGGACACTCTGGACACCCAATCATGTGGACAATTTTGAGGTGCAGAGTGAAATTTGATGAAGACCAATCTTAACGAATTTGAGCACTGGTAGTCTCGCCAGATGTTGAGAAATCAGGTATAAAACCAGGATATCCCAGATCACTTGTAAAGAAAAGCCGCGACAAAGCTAGCAAATGGTTGTATATACAGAAAGACAGTACGATGGATAGATATGGCCTAAGAAGTTCTGTCTAAGAGATTGGGTTTTAAACGGGACCGGTGTGACCCCTCCAATCTTTCCTAGGAACTTGTTTAATGGAAGGATTATCCATACGGTACTATTTTCATATATGTGATAGTTTGTTATGAAACTATTGAAGACTAGCAGGATGACGACACAAAGAAACGAATAGATTCCGTATGATCAAGGATCTGATGGAGTGGTGATTTCTCTAAGGAAGTTAGATTCGGTGATTGTAATTTCTCGAGGGGAGAGTTGATGAAGACCCTAACAATGGAAGAGAAATACAGCAAAAGGGATAAAGATTGGCACCCTATTTTGACTTGGATAGATGTTATGATAGAGTGAGCTGTTATCAAACATAAGCAAGGAATAGGGAGAAATCTGGAAAACAGAAAATGCACAAGGACACACGGAGATTGTGTAGGAGTACCCGAAGGATCCAACAAGGTACTATAATGAGACAACAGGTGCAAGGAGAAGAAAAGTTCCTAGATGAAACTCAGAGCAGAGACTGTATGAAAAAGTTGTACAATAAGAAGTCTCTTGTACTCTTGATAAAGGCAACAAGCAAGGATCTTTCAATGCATGTAAGGATGGAAAGATAAGCTGTTGTAGATACACCTAATTGAGGGGGTGCAAATGCCTGTGATAAAAAGCGACCACCTATGATGAAAGGCGAAGACACCAAAGGGAGTTGGTGTGGGTGGAGCTGTTAAGCAGAAAGGCGTAAAAGCTCCAAACATAGAAATTAAGATGAAGGATTGTGAGGTGTGTACCGCAACTTTCTCTTTCTATGTAATTAGTGGCAATGATCTTTCCTATAGTCCACATGGTAGTAGAGAATTTATGGAGCCACTTTGAAGCATCTTAGCTAAAGGAGGATGCGACCGCCTATGAAAGGCGAAGACACCTTAAAGAGAAGGTGTGAGGGCTATGAGATGAGCCCATGATTAGACCGCCGTATGACAACGAGCGGAGACACCTCAGGAGAAGGTGTGAGGGGCGTGGAAGGAGCCTAGTTCAGAACGCCCCAAAGCCAATGTGATGGTCAGGTAAGAGTGGACAGATGAATAGCCAATGAAATAGCTATGATGAGTATGAAGATAAATGCAGGATTAACTTTCATGGATATTGCCCCATGCTAAAGATCAATGAGCTAGAAGACATTTGCCTTGGACAATAAGTGGATGACTTGTAGAGCATTAAGATGCGGCTGTTATGAAGGAGCAGAGGGCATGCGCAGGTTCCGGGAACAAGTTGACTCTTGTCAAGGTGGTGAGCTCGATTATGGCATTGTAATACTCAGAGTATAAAGACAAATATGGATCAACCTTTTAGAGGCTGCCCTAATGGTTAAAGGTGGAAAGCTACCTAGACTCTTGAGACTAAGAGTGAGAGACTTATGGAGAAGTAAGGCATGGTTCTTAGGGTGGAACAGAGGGTAGGCGCAACTCCTGGATGAGTAAACTCTTGGAAGAATGGTGAGCTTGTGATCATATTGAGATACTCAGATAATGATTGTCGCACTTGAAATATCAGTTTGAGGGGGTGTTATAAGCCTTGATGTGAGGCTTGATGAATCATTTCGGAGCGAACATGGTTGATACGCTCAAAGGGGAATGTTGTTCCAGAAACAAGCGTTAACACTATTCAAATGTGATGTGGCAGACCATCTGGTTATAGTGATCCTTTTGTGTGAGAAAGGTTTGGCAAGTACCTGTAAACTTGGCCACAAACGCTCTCAAAATGGAAAGCTTGGAAGTGCTGCAAGATGCAAGCTTGTGTTGAAGAGGTTTGGCAAGTACCTGTAAACTTAGCCACAAACGCTCTCAAAATGGAAAGCTTGGAAGTGCTGCAAGATGCAAGTTTGTGTTGAAGAAGAAAGAAGATAGTTGCCCCACATGAATGGCAAAGGGGGTGATTGTTAGGTTGGTTGTCATTTCATGTGCAACAAATGGATGACACCAACCATTGACTATTGATATCCACCATTGTTGAATGAGTTAGAGTTGGTGGCCACCATTGTTGAAGGAGTTAGAGTTGGTAGCCACCAATATTGACAACAAACCAAGAATAGCCTCCATGAATGCCTATAAATATAGACATATGTTAGAGAGCAAAATAGGAAAGAGAAAGAAGAGTCAAAGATGTGAGAAATGTAGGAGATAGTGTGCTGCTAATGGAAGCAAGCAGTAGCTACCATTGTAATACTACAAAGAGAGAAAGAGTGAGGTTGAGAGTTGCTAGATGAGTGAATAATTCATCCTCCTCTATTGTTGTAAGTTTTGTACTCTCCCTACATAATGCAATGACTTCTCCCGTAGATGTAGGCGATTTACCGAATCACGTAAAATATTATGTCAATGTGTTTGGCCTTCTATGAGCAAATATCAATACATCACAGATTCCCCAATGTAAACAATGAAAGTCATAAGAGAAAATTAACTTGGTTCATTGAACTATCTGAAATTTTCGCTGGAAAGCAGCAACTGGGTGGTCTCCTTGCAGGTTGGGTGAACACCATCCCCAGCTCTCCTCTTTCCACTTCTCACTTTGCAAGCTGAAGGAAGTGAGTGAAAAATGTAGATGCTGTTATCAAGAGCTGAAGTTGAATAGATTTCTGGATTAAAGGTAATGTCCTCAAGTGGCCTCCTGACTCTTCTTTTGTTGCTGGTGGGGAGACGAGATTCGGATTTAGTGTAGCTTGCTTTGGAAAGAATGGAGGGATGTTCTGCTTGTCATCTTGACTAAGAAAGAGAACAGCCATTGGCAAGGGATACCGTGAGAGAGGTGGTGAAGAAATGGGAGAGGCATGACTGGGCATACATAATGGTGGTATTTTGGAGGGGGGGAATTTGAAAACAAAATTTTGAAGTGGTTTTGATCTCGGAGAAATAGTAAATTTTGATTTTGGCTTTCGTAGATGGAGGGATGAGAAACTTTTTGGTAAGTTTCGTTTTGGCCTTTGGGATGTGTTTTTTTTTTTTTTGGTTTTTCATGAACAGATGGAGAGAATAGAGGGTCTCTGATTTCTGGGCTTTGTCACAATTTGGATTCTTCCAAACTCATATATAATTTATTCCCGCTCACTTATTCAGTCTAGCCTAGAGTTAATTTTTTTCTTAATATTTTTTTATTTTTTATTTCCGCACATCAAAAAATTTAAAAATATATATATAAAAATTTATTTTTAAAAAAACTGCTTTTAAAGAGCAAAAACAGACCGGCTTTAACTATCATGTCTTTCCTTTCCTGCCTCCTTACCTCGTGAGAAACACAAACTAAAAGAAAAGAGGCAACCGGCGGGGAATTGAACGTTCGTACTCACCCAAAGCCATCAATGACATGGCTTAGTCCTGCCCGCTAGAAGGTGTTTTGAAGATATGGCAGTTTTGTGTCATAACCAATCAAACACAGCATTCCTTTGTATCATGACTAATCTAACCAACGCCAGTTACATTGACATTTATCTAACTAGAGCATCTTGCACAGTTAAATCAATGAACATGTTTTGAAGCACTGAAGAAACAAGCGGCTCAACCACCAGCTGGGTGGTCTGAGCAAAGTAAACAGGATGGATATTCTTGGAGATTATGCAAAATTAAAGACGTGGATGGTCAAGTCCGTTGAACCTGGAAGTGGAGCATCGCAGTTGGGGTATTTACTATGTTTCCTGATTGAAGTGCTTTGAATTTGAGAGATGTTAAACATGGTCCAAATAGCAGCAGGAAATAGAATATGTTGTCCCTGAAACAGGCGCAGCATATTGAACCATCAGTTACATAATCTAACTACCAAGTGCACAAGTAACAAAGGGAGATATATAGAGAGAGGTGTACCTTCTACTGATCTGGCTATTTCATTTGAAGCTATTTCAACACCAGTTGTGCAGCAAATTTCTCAACCATGCGCATGTTTTCAGTTGTGAAGGAATACAAAACTTCCTTTTAGTGCTAAAGTCAAAGCCAAAAAATAAAAAATGGTACCAGTAACTCCAAAAAAAAAAAAAGGATATCTTCTCATCGAACATGGGATGGTTAAGCATCAACAAGCTGTTATTGGTCACAATGGCTCGAACCATGATTTCTTTTGCTTCCTCGTGTTTCTTCTTCAACATGTTGCATATCTGCAGGAAAATTAGCAAGGTCACTTGTTCTTTTGTTATTCTACAGCCACACCTTGTTCTGGTTACATGATAGCCACACCTAAGAAGAAACAAATTGACTACAAGAGCAGATGTTGGAATTGAGGGAGATTCTCTTTAAGGCCAGCTTGGTTCGTCAACAATCAATGAGCTCAAGTAGAAATATATATTAAAGTCAACCAATTTTGGAAACTAATAAAAAGATGGACGTAGCCAGACAGGGAACTATCACCTCGTATGAAACCATGACTGGTAATGAATATTGTTCCCGAGAGTGAAGAATCAAAAGTGAAAACATTGTTAAGCTGACCTTCTAAACCATAAAAGTGAAACTTATCCATAAATGGCCTTCCTTATTAACAATTTACATGGTTTAAATACCTGACAGTAACAAGAGAGGACACAGAAAAAAAAAAAAAAAACTTCTTCCATGAAACATGATTGATTCCAAGACACCAATTACCTACTGAGTTCTGAATGCGCTGCATTTTAACCCAAATTTTTTTCTCCACTGCTTTGCGACTTTGGGTAAGGGAGAGATTGATGGAAACAATTCGCAAAAATGGTTGCAATATAACAATTTCAAATCTCAGGATTGATTACTGTTCCAAAAGCATGTATAGATACCAAAAATAACATAAATATACAGTTGACTTACATCCTCAAGTTCTTTCGCATATGCTTCAGCCTTTTCGACATTTCCATCATTTTCTACGGCCAAAGAAATTTCGACATCTTTCATGTTCACCTCCTCAGTAATCTGTAGTCCAGAGGAATGGCCATAAAGAACAGTGGGGGTCTCACTGGCTGCTCGATTACCTAGATCACAAACCTAGCCATTATTAAAGCAATGGAAGTTAGAAATTGCCTATTCATGTTTCAACCAACCATATCTTCCACATGAATTCTAGTAGTCATTGCTGATATCAAAAAACATTTTGGTTAAAATAAAAAAGGACACCTGATCTTCAACCATACTTTCTGAACATTCCTCGAAGTTTCTGCAAGCATGGAGACAAAGAATGTGTTATTCCAGGAAACAAGAAGTAACTCGAGTAAAAGAATCATAAACAATAGTTTGACACAACCTGCTGTTTCTAGGTGTCAAAGACAGACGTTTGAGAGGTTTTGATGGCACTATATCTGCATTCAATGCCTGAAAATTTGCATATTATTTTGTTTCATGATACACCACAAGAAAGAATGATAAACCTTTGCTTAAAACTGAGCTACAGTCATCAAATCTTATAGAAAGTAAAAATAAATTCATCATAGTAATCAATATTGGGGAGAAAAACCTCATTTGTTTTACGCTTCAAAGATGTGATCGGTGGCGTGTTTTTCTCAGCATTGCAAAGAGGAAGGACAGAATTGG
Organism: Populus ilicifolia; assembly: GCA_015708895.1. Taxonomy (NCBI): domain Eukaryota; kingdom Viridiplantae; phylum Streptophyta; class Magnoliopsida; order Malpighiales; family Salicaceae; genus Populus; species Populus ilicifolia. The sequence goes on along the minus strand of SRLM01000331.1, from coordinate 440,183 downwards.
ATGCTTTATTTCCCTTCACTACCGTGTTTTTCTCCAAGTTTCTCAAAAAACTGGAATCCCTTTCACGAGTAGCATTTGGACCTTCGTTTTCTACCATTGCCCTTGTTGAAAGGCATGCATTCATCAGAAATATTTATCACAAACTCTTCACTAGATAAAATAAACAGGAGCAAGGAACAGGAAGTTCTCTTGCATCAACATACTTGAAATTTTTCATGCTAGAAAGATCAGGTGTCTTTTTCACAGCTTTAAGCCCTTCAGCAGAAATTATCTTCGAGTTCTGTAACAATCCCATGCTCAAAACCGCAATTCTGGAGTTCTCACTTGTCTGGGCATTAGACTTTGTTCTCTTACCAGTCGATCCGGAAGGATTAACTCCACAACTGAAAACATTTCCCAGAATCTCCCAAAGCTTAAAATGGAAAAATGATTTTTTCCACAAGTCAAAGGGAAAGGATACAGAAAAAATAATTGACAACATGTTGAGTTATTTAGATATTGTCAGTGCACCATGATACATTGCAAATATGATATTTCCTACAAGTTACCTGTAAAGATGCAGAAAAATTATATGGCATCATACTAGCTTCTTTTTGTTGTCATGAGCGCATTACAACACGTGAAATATGCTGCCATGTCTATTGTCTATGGTGCATAATCAAAAACTACAAATGACATTCTAGTATGAACACTAATGGTAACAGAAACTCTAAATAGGGGAAAATGACATCATAATCAGCAAATGGAATATCATGGCATAGGAAATCCTAGAGAAATTTATAGGTCACACTTTAAGTGAGGTAATACAAGCATGCAATCCAGGGAGCAATAAATATCCAGAACATAAATATGAAAAATATGGGAGTATTTTCGTTGAATGAGACAAAACCTAGTTCAGAAAGTTATAGTTGATTTGATCATCATGTCCAAAATTGTAAGTTATTCCCTTTTCTGGAGTAACAAGTTCCGCAGGTAAATTTGAAGAAACTTCAAAGCAGCTCTCACCCAAAATTATGAAGGTCATTAATGTTCATTTTGCTTCCTATCCCAGGAGGATTCCTCTTTCGTACTTCTTTGTCAGCAAGAGTTCTTGGGGTAACAACTGGCTTGCTGCCTTTGTGTCCCCCATCGTAGTTGATACTTTCCCTGTTGAGATTATAAGGGACACTGTCACTTGAAAACTACAATGCAATTCCATTTTTGCTGTGAACAGCTATAGAATCTGATTTGGCTTCTAAAACTAGAAATATTTCACCAGGGAATCAAAGAATAGAAGTTTATGTTTCAAAATGACAATTCCAGGAATAGAAGTGACTTTTCCTCACCTGATATTGCATAGAGTTTTAACATTCTTTTCACTTCCCAGTAAAGTAGGTTCACCTTTTGATAATTCCCTAAAAGCTGATTTGGAATCCCCAGCCAATTTTCTCCCCAAGTGTGCATCAATTTTAGTGAACCCCTGCCTGTGGACTAAAAAAATGAGAATGCCTTGAACTAATTTTCTTTACTGCAGTTTCAAAGAAAGCATGCTCACCTTTTTCCAATTTCTGGATGAATTGATTGCAAGGAAGAAATTCCTTTGCTCCCATATGAAGATACCTCCACACCTTCTGAGGATGGGTGATGTAGCTGGGGCTCAAGTTCAGCGGATCTCCTAAAAATCTTAGAGCAGACGCCCCTTGATTCTTTTTCCTTTATGATTGTCATTTTATCAACCACGGGTTGGCTACAATAAGTAAACAGAAAGGCATCAGTGCGACTCAGCTTCTCATTTCAGATCCTTACATCTATCCTCAATGAACACAGTTACACACTGAAAAATTATGCTGTTTATCATTTACAAGACATTCATCAGTATATTTTCAGGTCACAGAACATCCACAATAATTCAAAGTATTTATTTCTTAGATTTTCCAAACACACTGCAGCTCAAGAGATAGTGCATGGAATTCTTTGTTCCTTATTTTTCTTGATTACCATTGACAAAACAATCCCAATTAATAGAGTTCACAATTCACAGGTCGAGTATACTTTATGACCTTGCCAATGTAACCAAAAGTTTTGAAGCTGAATTCCAGATATCCTTGCTGGTATTGTTTTTCTGTGGTGCTGTCCCTGAAAGACTTCTGATGGAAGTGGTTTCAAAGTCTGAATCATCAGGCATTGGTTCAGCCTCTACTGTATTATCAATTGGGGTTCCACCATCTGTCCTTTTGCTTTCACCTCCATTATTGTCTGATCCAGTAAGTTTTAGTGAATCTGAATTCTTTGGCTGTGCACTTTCATGGCTAGGATCAATAACATCGACTATTCTACCGTTAACAATTTGCTCTGCACCTGACTCTACATCTACATCTGTCATCAGAGAACCAATTTCTATCTCTACATCTGAAACAATATCTTGAGTCGAATCATTCTTGCTAAGAGACTGGACTGCTAATAGCTGTGTTGTTTGTAGAACATATGGCTCAGCTGGCACTGTCCTCTCAGGGGAACTACTTTGTTGGTCTGTTTCTTCAGCAGTAGCAGAAATTGATTTCTCTGCGGAAGATATTGGTCTGTGTGACACAACTGTGTCTTCTTTCATTCCTGATAATGAAGGCAAAACGACACTCAAAGAACTGTCTCCTCTTCCACCACCTAAAGTAGTCTCAGCGTTTGAAGTCAGTACACTCTCTGATGCTGGGGGCTTTTCAGTTTGGCCATCATCAAGAACTGCATCAGAGGCCCTAGCCTGATTAAGTATGGAGCCTTGACACACACTTCTATCTGAAACAACCCCATCGATATCTAGGTTCTTCAAGGAAGTTTTTTCATCTTTTTTTAAAGTTGAACCAAAATCAAAATTATCCAACCTGCATTATGAAAAAAATTCATTATTTATTGACAATATATAGATTCATTATTTATGTTCCAAATTCCATAACTCATAGTGTATTATCGGGCATTCCTTCTAGAAAATACTCTATCATAAGAGGACCAGTAATACCACAAAAAGATTGTTACGCACTTACTCATTAAAGTCAAAAGAGAATGAAAAGCTGTCCTTTTTCCTCTGACTATTACCCATAGGAGATTCCCCTTCAGATGTATCTTTAGATTTTGCAGCCTTTTTGGATGAGATTGGGAAATCAAGGTCTGACATGTCAACTTTGAAGGATGATAACTTGCCAAAATCACAACCCAGATCAAAATTCATATCTCTGAAAAAAATATTGCACCGTAGGTTAGTACTCAAAACCATATTCTTGTCCATGTGCGAAATAAGTATGTAAGACTAGTATAAAAACATATTTGCGTCAAAGCTATCACCAATTTGCGAAGCCGTTTTTTAGAGGTGAAATAAGCTAACTGAGGAACAGCATAATTGCATATTATCTACCCAACTGAGTAATAGAAATAGGTTCAAAGAAATTGAAATATTTATAAGAGTTGGACTCAGAGAATGGCCAGAATCAGAGTAAAATATTTTGATTCATAAAACAGAAGGCAAGATTTTACAGCAAGATATATGGATTCAATAAGAGAAATTCTATGTTTGAGGTTTTTAAAAGCACTTACAAGTTCCCAAAGTTAAATGCCTTTTTCTTGCCACTGGAAACTGTGTCAAAGCCAAAATCCATTTTGTCATCATCCATAACTGGCATTGATTTCCAGGAGCCAAGGAACTCATTTCCAATGTCAACATCTGCTTCAAAGATAATCTAGGATCTCACTATCCAGAGCATGAGAGAAACAATCTTATAAAAATCAACACAATCGCAGCATTTGACTGCTAATGGCCCATTCAAAGACCACTAGTTTTATCACAATGCTTAAATATCGACAACTACTCTACAACCACGTAAAATTCGTGGAACAATGAAGATATCTGCACTGCCTATCAATGACATTCACTATGAATCTTAGAGTGCATAGTATGAATACGGTGTATCAAAGAGATTACCGAATAACGACTTTTTCTCTTTCGGATCAATTGATGATGAAGTTTTCTTCTCCGACTCTGCCATCTGCAAAATGATTAAACTGTTGTCATTGATTAATATGCCAGAAAACTGAATGCTAAAAAAAAATGTCCATGAATCAGTAAAAAAGAAAAAAGAAAGAAAGAAAATGTTCAAATTTAACAAAATAAACACAAAAATAGCGCATGACCTCATTTAGTAACAACTAATCAATTTTAACAATTCTGCTTGCAATACAACTAATTAATGAGTGAAACTAAAACCTAAAGCTGAGAAGCAGAGAATTACTGAAGTAAGATGCAAAATCAATCAAAACTACAAAACAATAAGAACAAAAATTCCAAATAAAAAGCAATAGTGCCGGATTGCATAACCTAATTTGAGCAAAGAATCATAAACGAAAAAAACAAGGAAAGCATCTCATTCCAATCATCGAAACAACACCGAGATAGAAAATGAGATCGTGATTCCGTCAAAATTAGTTATAAAAATCGATCAATTACACAAACTATGAGTGAGTGAGAGAGAGATGCCTTGATGGTTGGTTCGCGAGAAAATATTAGCAGATTTTGAGATTGGAGAGCGGAACCTGGAGTCTCCGTTGAGCGAGAATTTTTCAGCCTTTTGAATGTGCCTGGTCTTTATAAGGGGTTGGACATCGAATAGGCGGGAATGAACGAGCGACGACTGACGTCCGTCTGACTACACTCTGCATGAACGGCTGGATTTTTACTTCCTTCTCACGTCTGATGGTGACACGTGGAAGAATACTATAGGCCCCTTAAATTGGTTTTTGTGTTTAAAAGACTTTTTGTATCGTTGTCCTAAAACTCAAAAAATATTTTTATCTCAAAATTACAGGTCAGTCTCTAATCTTCTTGAGTTTAGCAATGAACCCCTGAAATTTCTTATTCCTTGATAATTTTTATTTGATTGGATGGGTTAATCATGGATGTAACTCTTTCTCTTAAATAAAAATATTATTTTTTATAATATTTTGTGAGATTTTTATTTCTTTTTATGAAAAAATCATTTTTATGTATTTTGTTTTTGGGGATAATAGATAGGAATAGACTTTGCCTCCCTACTTTCACCCTTCAAATACAATAAAATCATAACAACATTAATTCCAATTATAATTAAATTAGCTTGTTGGAAAAGAAAAGTTATTGATTGACGTTATAATAGTGTTTATTTTTTAAAATATTTTTTTATTTAGAAATATATTAAAATACTATTTTTTTATTTTTAAAAAATTTATTTTTAATAGTAACATATTAAAATAATCTAAAAATATTAATCTAAATTTACAAAAACACAGCCCATCAACATAGCTAAACGGGGCAAAAACAAATCGTTGTGTTCAGTAAAATGATCTTATTAGGCCTTTGGGGACTTCAACAAGATTAAGGGATCTAAAAATAATATAGGGCAATGCACAATTCAAACTATTCAAGCATTCTTTTCCTTTTTTTCCTTGAAATAATGAAGTTAATTGAAATTCATATGATTGTTCTAATAAAAATAAAATAAAAAATTGTATAATAACTATATTTGTTCAATGCATTTTTTCTAAACAACATTAACAAAATAAAAAGAAATGCCTCTTGGAATATTAATTAGTAGTGATTAGTGGTAGTTTAATTTAATAAAAATTGGGTAATTTGAATATATATATATATATATTATCACACTCATTGGATGGATAGAATATTTAATTGAGGTTATAATATAACTAGAACAAAAAAAATAAATTCATATAATCTAATTATTATAAGTTATAACTTCTGATTTTGAATTAAAAAAATTGAACTTATATATGCACCAAAAATATTTTACTTGTACTAAAATTAATCTGCCATGTATCACTAGCAGAGACGCTATACTCAAAACTCCAAATGTTTCTTCTTCTTCATTTTTTAACTTCTAGCTAGAAGTTCTAGAAGATTTAAAAAACTTCATCCATACAATAGTAACTAGGAATATGTTTTTTGAAAAATATACGAGAGAAAAATAATTTAGGAAAACTTATTTTGCAAATAAATTTAATTCATGATTAATGCTAATGATAATTAAAATATGCAATTAACAATCATAATTATTTAATAATAACTTCATTACTTGGGTTTTTTTAAACATTTAAATGTATAAAAAATGATAATTTTAAATTTTTTAGGATCCTAGAATCCTATTAGACTATTTAAGGTGGCACGAATATTACTTGAAATACATTTTTTCTTTATAAAGTTGGATGAATTCTTCAAGGTTAGATTATTTTTAAACTATAAGCTGTAAAATTATAATCTACATAAACAATTCAATCAAAAATCTCTTAAAAACTCTTTTAGAATAAAAAATTGTTATATCTGGAGTTGTGGCTCTTTCTACTTTATCTCTCTCTCTCTATATAGTTGTATATAATGTGTACATTGTGTATCTAATCTTTTATAAATATAAGGCATTTATGGAAAAAAATTCGATAACCTTATTATTAATAACAAAATATCATATTATTCCCTGATAGTTAATAGTATTACATATATTATCTCATGATAGTGTTCTTAACACTATAATTATTGATTTTTTTTGTATAAGATGCAAAGATTGTTAAATTTCATTAAATCTTGAAAAAGAATTTTTTAATTAATATTATTCGAGAATATATAAAATATTTTTTTCTAATTTATCTAGATAATAAATCATATTTTGACCACTCAAATATTTTCATATAATTCATGTTATATTCAATATCTATTCATTTGTTATCCTTGATTAATGCAAAGCATAGTAAAAATCAAAACATAACATTTTCTATATAAAATAAATTAGTGATTTTAAATCTAATAATCATTTACACAATTATCATGCTAGTCTTTCTATAGATACAAGAAATTTTTCTATATAAAATTCTCATATGAATCAATTTCATATAAATATTATATAAAATACACTTTCATGTCATTTCAAAATATCTCTTATACTTAATAACAAACATACATACATACCTACATACATAGATAGATAGATAATATTTACCGATCTTAACAGCTCTAATTAAAATTCAATCACAGTTTTAATTAAAATTCAATTTTAATAGAACATTGATTATGATTTTTTTTAATAATATTTTGATACAATAAAAATTATCATAATTGTACTTATTTTATAATTTTTTATAAAATATTTTTATTACAATATCTTTATTTTTATTACAAAATTAATTAAATTTTTTTTATAGCTTTTGATAAATTCACCTCCACTTAATCTTTTTTCTAGAGAAAACAACCGTGGTTCATATATGTTTAAGCATGAAACAATTTACAAGACAAGGAGAAAGTGCTCATTTGGCGTACGTGCATGCACGAAAAGAACCGGTTTTTTCTTTCTTGCAACTCAGAGGGCAGCTTGGCTGGTTCTACTATCATATAATTCATATTCATATTTAACATTTATTCCAGAGAATGGAGAAGAAAATAAAAGTAAATATACTTTTCCTTTTCATTTGTTTATCCTTTTGTATCAAACATCACAGGTCTTGAAAGGATGATGCTATGGGGAGAGAAACTGGATTCAAAGCTCAAATCTTTGCTTCTACTTTCATTTAAAATTACCACCAATCAAGGAACTAGATCAAAGGGAAATCCACTAAGCCTGTATTAAGAGAGAATACTCTGAAGAGCATAAAGCCACTATATTATATACGATCTTAAGAATCTGCAATCGGCAGGATACTTTAATATAAACTTTAAATCTTTATCGAGGTTCCACATTTTGGAAATTCTCAGTAGCAAAAACAAGCGAGCGACAACAAATAATTTTCCCAAACTATTAGAAACAATAGTTTATTTGTACAATTTGCAGAAATTCACAAGACTTGGACAAGGAACATGTTACCAAAAGTAGCATCTATGAAAAACAAAGGTCTTATTTGTAGAGAGGCAGGCAGTTTATGATTCCTGCAAATACACAACAAGCTTCTTCAACGCAACCGTTAAAGGGCCACGTCAACATAAGCAGGCATTAGGTGCACTTAATTTTCAAACGCCGAAGAAACTGAAGATATGCAATGCTATTTGTTAAAAGCTTTTTGTGCTGGGAAATGGGATGAGTTCAAGCAAGGACTAAGCTTCTGAAAAACTTGCAGTCATTCAATGGAACTGCGGTTGCAGGAGACAACTGCAATTTACTCCATAAAGAATTTGTGGCAATTTTATCTAGTTACCTCCTTCCCTCCAGAATAATCAGTCTCCCCAATTTACAATTGCCTAAAAGACATGACACAATCTGCTTATCTACCCACAAAGCTACTTTAGCACATAAATTTGATAAAACTAACAATATTTTTTAACAGGCGTGGGTTGTGAGGGGTTTTATCGCAGAAGGAAGATTATTCCAAGAATCTGAGTACAACCCAACAATATTTTTCCTGAATAATTCAACGCATCACCATATCTTTGTTTGCACCTTTAGGAAACTTGAACCTTGGATTCTGCTCCATAAATGCTGGTGGCCGTTGGAAGACCACCGAAGCAGCTTTAATCAAAACCCCAGCAGTTAAACCCCATATCAAATACTTTTTATCCTCTGTTTCATAGTCAAAGAAATGAATCAGATACTTTTCTCCCATCCATTCACTCTCCTCTACTCGTCGATTTTCATCCTGAACAAAACATTTGATTTCATATTCGTTTTAAAGAAACCTAATGATTGAGTCAACCAATTAAAGTGAAAAAGGTGAACCTTGATGAACATTTCCAAGGGAACATCAAATACTGCTTCCACTTCAGCCGGATTTGGAGTGGGCTTGAATGCCTTCTTATTGGAGAGGATGCCTATAACAGGAATTACTCTGAGGAGGTGCTGCAAGAAAAGCAATCATTGCTAAAACAGAAAAATGAAGACAAAAGCAGCTTAATTTTCTTTGATGTCTAACAGACACATTTATCAGACAACTCAAATGCTATACACCACCCATACAGACCCAAGCAATCTGTATATCATGCACATATCATAGCTAACAACAGAGTATCACATTGATATTGATTTTAAAACAAAAGATGACTGAATCACCATTTCATGTTGATTATCACGGTTGCATAACTGAAAATAGCTAGATAGCTAACAGATGAATCCTCTTGCACTCTTCTCAAATCTCACAGTTAGGAGGTTCACCTTACATATCCTGACTTCAGAAAAAAACTTGTTATGGTCAAAGAAGAAAGCAAGAAGTACAATAGAAAAGAGCCACTAAATTTTCATAAGACTTTCATGATACATAAATGATGAATGACAGTCTGGATTATGAAAAAATTAAAATTCCATTATGTGCATCCATGTTTGCCAGTCTAGTCTAGGAAGCATTCTAGCATCATCTTCATAACTTCCAGACATGATAAGTTAAACTTAGTAATTGAAACATCTGCTGACTACCTATTCTTTGACAGGTATAAAATAATTCATTTCAGATATACGAGGTCAACCACCATGATATACTAACACGGGGAGAAGAGGTATTATCAAGACCACTTCTAAGAAGAATAGTGGTGGGTGACATTTTCTAGGAACTGTCAAAACATCATGCGGTAAAGCATTATTCAAGTTGTGAAAAACAGGTTGTCCAGGTCTAAGCGGCTGAAAGAGGTTGCTGCAAGTACTAGATTTTCAGATATTTGTCACTTAATTGTTTTTGCTTCTTGTTTAGTTGTCTCTTTGTACAATCATTGTTGTAATTAGGATAATATCATGTGCCAAGTTGTTTCTTGATCAATGAAGTTTTCATTTATCAAAAAAGAAAAGAAGAAAAAGTGAAGTTTTCATTTATCAAAAAAGAAAAGAAGAAAAAGTGGAAATAAGTCCTGCCTGGAAAATCTTTATGAGCCCATCAAATTTTCGCCACTCACATATTGATACAAACCAGCCTTCTACCCCTCCAAACACCTAATAAGAGTAAAGAGAAGAAATTTTTACTATTTACCCCTCAATGACAGGGGCTAATCACAAGATCCATCAAGGTTTTGGACTCTAATTCCTGCTGGTAATCTTGTGTTTGTCCACATTTCATTCCAAAAGGTCAGAGGTGGTCTAAACCACAAATTGCCAACCAGTATTACAAGAATAACTCCACCATTCCATGCAAATTTTGAGACAATCATACAGGTTAATCGGTCAAATGAAAAAATATGGAAATCAGCAGAAATCATAATCCATAGAAAGAACAAAAGTCCACCATAAATGTTGAGAACATAGAACAAGAACCCTTTTCATACCTTAGACAGAAATGGTTCAAGAACGGTAACAACATCCACAAGTGAGGGATCCAACCCAATTTCCTCCTTCGCCTCTCTTGTTGCTGTTTCAAAATCATCCTTATCTCTCTCATCTACTTCCCCCCCGGGTAATGAAACTTCACCTGCAACCAAAAATACCCACTTAGTGGAATGACCAACCAACAACTATCACCCATACCTCTCATCAGTGCCGCTATTACATTTTCACTATTCAGTCACAACTATGAGAAAAGAAAAGCAATTTTCAATCTCAAGTCTTTAGTAGCAAATGATAACCAATAGCTTTGCATAATACAAGACTCGTATTGTCCCACTACCTTAACCTCTCTAGTGAATCATTAAGTTTTTGAAATTTTATCTCTGGGTTTTATCAAATAATCGAGATGTTGTTCAATTGAGTTCAACAACTTTTGCTCTATTTGATTCCTTCAACGTTGCATGAAAGAGACAAAATGATTCAAATTTTAACACTTTTGGGTCTTGGCATTTGTTTAAGTATATAATAACTCAGCCGAGATGAGTTCAAATAATTTGAACTTGGGAGAAAAGCTCAAAAGAGAGCAATCAGATTCAATACATTTTATCTTCCACAGTCTTACCCCTGTCTCTATCCAGTCTAACCAATCAAGTTGAGAAGTATCATTTAAGAGCTACATTATGCAAAAACTAGAACATTGAAAAATTATCGAAGTGAATTGCCCTTAAACTCTATTTCTTATCATGAATTAAAAAAGAAATGAAAATCTTGGCACATGCATCCCACCAAATAAAAAGCATCCAAAAGTCAGCCAGCCTAGATAACCGTTCAACTGAATTGACAACAAATCCCCAGAGCTAAAGAAAAATTAAAAAAAAAAATCAGCAAGCAAACAGCATTCAAAAACTCCAATTCTCAAAAGAAAGAAAATCCACAAACCTGAATGAGTAGACAATCTGGAGGATCTCTTAGTCAAAATAACACGAAATTCACCAGCATCACCTTCAAAGATGCAGACCAAAACAGCAGCTCTTTTTGGTCTAAACCTTTCAGGGTCTTTAAAAATTGAGGTTGCAGATTCTTGAAAACCCACTTGGGGAACAACTTTACCTGCACTTTCCTCTATGTTTTGCTCTTCAATTTCATCTGGTGATGGAGAGGGTGGCTTGTAGAAGCGAAGCTGCTGGGCTAAAGCCACAAGCCTTTGTGATCCATAAGAGTCCATGACTGTAAAGGTTGGTGCTTTCTGCAGTGGAGAAGATAGTGATAGCTTTGTTCTCAACAAAGAAATTATCGAGTGATGATTTTTGGCATTATATATATTACTTGCAAGGAGGTTAGCTTTGCTTTGGCTGTGATTATTGTTACTATGAATTAAAGTAAGGAGCTATTTTTTTTTTAGGTTTAATTTATATAATGTTTATTTCTTTTTTTACCCCATCATTCTCAATACTTATTATTATTTAATTTTAGAATTAAATAATTGCTTGAAAGAGTTTTCATTATTGAAATTATAAAATAAAAAATATATTTATTTAGTTAAAAATTTACCCTCTTAATTATACATTTTATTATTGACCAAAATCATGATTTTCTTTTATCAACATCATGGTTTTTTTAAATACAAATTTAAGAAAATTTAAAGAATTCATATAATATAAATTTAAGACAAAAATTATTTCTTTTAAAAAAAATTATTTTTGTTATTTTTTTATTTTGACAAACAATACTTTTTTATTAGAAATTTGTTATTTTTATTAAACTTATCATGATAGGTAAAGAAATTATAAACCAAGAAACAAAGAAGAATGTCTTGATTATTCTTATATAGTTATATGAAAAAATAAAAAAAAATATTTTGAGTTTTGTTTATATTATAGTAATAATTACCTTTTAAAATAATTTTTAATTAAAAATACATTAAACTAATATTTTTAAAATTTTATTTTTAATATCATCATATCAAAACAATCTAAAAAAATTAAAATTAAAAAATATTAATTTAAAATTAAAAAACCAAATGTAAAGCACGGTCACACCACAAAAACAAATATATCCTACATAGTTCATTTTATGTTGTAAATATTATTTTTTGTAAGTCGGATAATTATGTCAATTATGTCTTTAATTTTTGTAGTTTATATAAAAATTATATGTAATTCACTTGAAAATTTCCAGTTAATTTAAATGACATATCACAATTTTAGCTAATTATTTTTTTACAGAAAAACAAATAAATAGTTATGGTATCTTAGAAACATGAGGTAACACATGTTTTATTATGATTTAAGATTTATGTTAAACATATTTGTTTGTCATGTATTAATTAGACATACAATAAAATAATTACTAAATTATGAATTCAACTAGCATTTTTAAATTTCCAAGAGGAGAACTATTTTGTTTTAAAAATTCAACTTATAGTTTAAGTACAGTTTATTTGAACACTACTCTATCATAGAAAGTCCTATTTGAAATCTAACTAATAATTAAAAACATTAAAAGTACAATTATATACGGAAGAACTTATTGGAGGCAATATTTAAAATAGCAAGATGGGCATTTTTTATATCAAAATACATTATCAAGAAGTCAAATGACTTTTCAATTTGTTTGGATAATAAGTGTGTGTATATATATTAAAGGATTAGAACTCATTTTATTATATATCAGGGTAAAAAATTATCTTTTTCAATAATAACAACAATAATAATTAATAATTAATTTTTATATTTTAATGTTGTAATAACTTATTTTCTTGAATTCTTACAAAAATTACTTTTCGAAAAAAATCTTTTATTTTTTTATTTTTAAATTTAATTTAAAGTTTTAAACAATACTTTATCCTCTACAAATTAAAATAAATGGTTTATTGATGTCATTTTATTCTCAATAGTAATCAATATGAATTCTTGTAAAAATTTTATAAAAAAAAACAGCGAAAAACAACCATTATTGTAAATCTTTGAATTGGTGAAAGCTATAAAGCAAGAAACTGAGGCCGGTAACGAAGGTGGCCTATGTTTTTTCATGAAGCCAGCAAAAGGGTGCCATCATAAATCTCATGAACCACCAAAACCAAGTGAATTTCCTTTCTCTTGTTGCCGATCCAGCAACAGAAATGAAAGAATTATTGCCCCATATCAGCCCATCCTCTACTGTTGACAATCAAAACACACGCAGTGCTATGCACGCCATAATAGTAGCTGGACTTGTTTACCTAAGCACCAGTCCAAGTAATGTGCTTCTGATGTTGTTATCAAGTTGAAGGATTCTTCATCTTTTTAAGTGGAAATAAAACTGCTGACGAAGAATCTTGGCACTTGAGAAAGAACGTAATTTGCAGAACATCGAGCCAACTTTTCAAATCAAACAGATGAGCTTATTGACAACTTCCATTCATGGCAGAACTAGAGACAACCACAATCATCCAACTGATAAGAATGAATTGCACCAGTAATGTAGCGAAAATGATCTGCAATGAAAGATGCATAGGTTTGTCGCAGCAAAAGGATTCTCAAAAAGTGACACTAATGGTGAGGAACTTTACAGAGCAACTGAAGAATGACAGGATTTCTAAAAATACATCATAGATTCACCACCAAGAAAATTCTGTCTATTTACACCACAAATACGTATGAACTTCCAAAATAGAAAAAGGAAAAACACATCAAGGAGAACAATAAACATGAAGAAGAATGACAATTGTCATTCACAAATGCAGGTCTGATCTACAGTTTCTGTGCTATATGCAAAAGCATTTCACTATCACATCACTCCCCTTGTAAAAAGCATCAGTAATGAGAATAAAAGAACTTTCCCTTTTCTTATCTAAAACAAAAATGACCGAAAATAGAACAAGCCCTTCTGATCCATACTTTTGCTTCGCATTAAGATACCAACTGTTCACGTTTATTGTTTGCTGCATCAGATTTAATGCTTCCCTCAAGTGAAACCCTTTTTTCAGCTGGTGGGTAAGATAATCTCTGCGCTGTTGGATTTCCTTTCCCATTAAATAATGATGGTTTAGATGAAACTGGTGTTTTTCTGGTTGGCAACTTTGTCGTTTCATCAACCTTATTAGCCTGCCTACTCTTCATTTTCTTTGGACTAACAGACTTGGCAGCGACACGGCTTTCCCATGGTCGAGCAGCAATCCAACGTTCCTTCCAACTCCAGCTCCAATAAGCTTTCCCAAGTTCATAATTAACCACCCCAAGGTCATGACCGTAGCTGGCCCTCCACTGTAATTCATGGGATTTTTATGGTGATTTCCAATTTGTTTTTGTCCCTTCCAGAAAACTATAATGAAAAATAACGATTCAGAATTTGAAATACCTGATGAGAAAAGGCATATGCCATTGCTCGTTCCCGCTTAACTGCTGCTTCCTCCCTCTGATGTATTCTTGCAAGGATTTTCTCCATTGTTTCAGAGCCACCACACCATTCAACCTGTCATTCGTTTCAACTAGTACTCTTAGAGAAATATGGCTTCATATGGTAAGTGGAGCGTAGAATAATTTATGGACATCAACACAATAAAGTTTGAACATTAGATTCCTAATAAAAGATTAATTAAGTGACCTTCATCATTATTTTTTTACACTCAACAGCACGCACATGGCTGTTACATTGCAGACACATGAACAATATCAGAACTGCAAAGTGTGGCAAGTCTTAAAGGACCCAAAGTTCCACAGATGCAACTCCATATAATAGTTCCACATGAGCCTTACCTTATGGAAAACAAAGAGACCTACATAACTACAACATCCATCAACTCTACATCGATGTGAAAGAAAATCAGTTTTTAGTTTGCTTGACAATACACGCATTAATTTTTTTTTCTAACCTCCAGATCATGAAGCTTTGCCTCAAGTTTTAGTTGATTCTCTAATTTCTTCTGTCTTAACCGGCCCTCGGTAACCATAAAGACTCTACGGGCTCTAATCTGGGCCTGTATTTTGCTCCATGAGTGAAGGTAGTTCAAAGTAGTTGCAGCTTGCTTTTTGAAAGAATAATTCTGGGTGATGTTCTGTAATCTCACTTTACCTTTCAAACAGCGAAGAGTTTTCCTAGCCTGCATCATCAGGAAATGATTTAATGAACAATTGCACATTCATATGTGCATCTCTCTCCATTTATATGCACATCCATGGGTTGCTCATGTTGTACAGACAATGGACATACCCTGTAAGCCCTGAATGCTGTTTGAATCCGAGTGGCAGCTAACTCCTCAACTGGCATGTCAGGAAATCTGGGATTGGTCCTATTGGAACCATTTGCAAAACTTGCAGATTCTTTTCGCGGCTTGTTCTTCCATGTGAAGCCATTTGATTTTGCAGAAGTTGAAGACCCCTGTTCAGATTGCAGGAACAGATGCGGTAACATCTAATAGATCCAAAAAGAAAAAGCTTCTTTGCCATCATCCGAACAACAACAATTCCAACAATGAACATATCTACCTTTGAATAATCTTGAATCAGCAGTTGTTTACAATTAAAGAATTGAATGGCCAGATTACAATAAACCTCAATAGAGTAAGGAATCTGGATTCATTATGAAAATATAAATAAGGACCAAAATATATATACAGCAGATTAACTTTTGATGATTCAATACCTTTGCTTGTTTTGAGGTGTCATCCTTCACTTTCTTTATGCTAATTATTGTCTTAAACCAATCTCCAGAACCCATTGTAGATGTCAGATGTCTGCTTCCAACTTATAACATAAACCTGGCGGTAAAATATAAACAGCATCAGCATTTTGTACATTTTGCAAAAGTTACATAGCACTCAAAACATCCATTCCTTCCATTTCTTGGTTAGCCAAATATACAGGCAAGTGAAACTGAACTGGGAGACATACAAAACCATAAAAAACAATAAAGGAAACAAAATTGTGTCAAATACTGCAGTATTGAAAATGTTAGCATCTGACTGACTGTTCTACCTCTCAAAAGGAAATTTGAGTTCATATAGTTAAACAACCAATTGATCATGGAAACTAACTGCAGATTTCCAAAATATTATAGCTTATTCCATCTCATCAGCTTGCAACAAACACTCAATTCCTCTTCTCTCCCAACCAGCAAAGAAGTAGAATCTCGGAAATAATCCCTCTATTCAACAACAAAACTCATTAATTTTTAATACTTAATCATATTAAGCAATAACTAGATTCAAAACAATCTGATTCAGACAAATGAATTCAACAGAAACTACAACAACCAGATCTCACCCCATCTTTCATGGTCAACAAATGGAATTCTCAAATCACATTGGTCAATCTAAAAGTCAAAGCCTAAAGAAGAGTTGTTTCTGAAAGAACAAAACATAAACATAAAATGGTGGCATGTAAGCCATACCTGAGAAGCCAGTACTGTATGGAAATGGGCAGTCAAGTTTTCGTGGGAAAACAAAGGTGGTGGTGACAATAGTACTTGTAGTAAAGAAGAAGCAAAGCCCTGAAAAAGAAAAAGGAAAAAGAAAAAGAAAAGGAAAGAGTAATGGGTGATGAGATTCCTACGGCCCCATGGCCAGCATTTTTTATTTTCCTATCCAAAAACGTTCACCAGCAAACATTTGACAATTTTGAAAATATCAACAATATCATAAAATCCCATTGTCCCTCAATAAGGATCCAACAACTACCATGTTGTTTGTCATTTGTGGGTGGTGTAATGTTGGCTGCGTGTTTTTTTGGGTTTGAATTATTCAACAATAGAACGCTAGCAGTGACAGGTGAACAAACCATGACAAGGTTTGATAAAATGGTAGATGTTTGTTTAATTGTCTCTTTAATTTTTTTTTTGTCAAATTCTATTGATTTTAAAAATTAAATTTTGTTGTTTGCATTGTTTAAAAAGATGGAACAGGATGGCTATCAACTCGGCTAAACTAGGATTTGAATATGTCTGAACAAAAAAAAAAAAAAAACTCATCTAACTTAATTATAACTAAATTTGTACTTGTGACCATAGTAATTTGGTCATAACCTGACCATCAGTTAGTTGGTTTTTTAATTTTTTTTATTAAAATTATATTATTTTAATTTTTAAAATAATATATATTTTTTTGTTAATTTTTCTAACTTATAACTTAAATTTTACTCGAATTAACTCTTGAGTTGAGTTTTAAAATTATAATTGTTTGTAGTAACTAAATCTAATAACCATGTTTAAATCAAACTTTATATTTTCAATTTATTTTAATTGCTATATTTTTTTAGACTTTAAACAAAATAACAAGTTAATTAAATGAACTTCAAAAATTTAGAGATTGTTTTGTATTATTTATGGTTGTTATTTTTTATTTTATTTTTTATTCTAAAATAGAAAACTTATCTATTTTAATTTTTTTTATTAAAAACAAGAAAAACAAATAATAAACTTCTGCATTTTGATAATTTTTAACAATTGTTGCTAGTTTCTTATGTTTAGAAAAAAAATTGTTCCTATTTTCAAATTTGGTTTATGAAAATTAAATAAAAAAACCAAAAATGATATAAAACGTATCTTCTAGTTATAAAAGAAAAGACTTCAAAACCATAGTGATGATGTCCCAAAATATCTAAGTATCTTGGCTTGCCTCTTAGATAATCGGTTAATCTCTTTGTTCTAACAATGTAAGCTATTATCTTTAGCAAAGGTGACTAGTCACTAGTGTCTAGTATTTGTTAAGTCAAGATAGCCAATAACTAGTACTTACAAAAAATTATTTTTGGTAAATTTAAGGACGTTTTGATATTTAAATAAATATTTTGAGAAAAAATAAATATTTTAGAGAGAGACTTTGAAAATAAATATGCAATAAAGAATGGAGATTGAGAACTCATTTTTATATAAATAAAATATTCATGATATTGTTATAGTCCATGAATCATGTCATCTTTTTTTTTTAAAAAAAAAAGAAGGGGTTGAAATGTTATCTCACCTTCATAACATTAAATATGGATAAAATATCTCATACAAATCATTAATAATGTGAGAGAGAATAATCTCCTTAAATAAATTTAAGGTATCATTAAAGTCAAACTAAGAGTTATGATTTTCAGTTTAAAACTCATAACGTTAGCGAAACCAGTGATGAGTTTCAATGGATAAAAGGACCTTTTTTTTCAAGATGGTCACCATCACTTGAAAGTCTTTCAATACTTACTACCATTGGATGAGTGTCAAAGTACAAGAAAAATAAGAAGATATATAAACCTTGGTCAAAAAATGTATTTTGACAAATTAGTGATAAATGTGGTAATATCAAATTTATTAAGTATAAGTTAAGGGGAAATGTCTTAAAGATCTAAGTAAATGAATTAATACATGAAATTCAGATTTTAGCATAAAAAACACTAATTGTCTAGTTTTACGGTATCGATGATATATCGCAATTCGACTATTGGATCAGACTGAAATTTTATAAGGAATCTCTAGACTTATTAGATTATCTTAGGTTAAAATTTCATGTCAATTGGAGTTTGGAAAGGTTTTATGAGAGTACTGAAAAATCTAGTAAATTGAAGAAGATGACTTAAAAGGCATTAATAAAGTATTTTTATAATTTTATCAAAACATATACTCTCCTATCTCTTTTAAAGATAGCCCACGTCCTCTGCAAAAAGGAAAAATAGGAGGGAGGCCATTTTTCTCCTATTTTCTTCATCTCCTCTCCATTTCTTCAAGCTAAATCAAAAGGGAGTGTTATTGGGAGGATCATATCCATGAAAACAAATCAAGTGACTAAAATTAAATAGTTACAAAGCTTGGAAAAAACAAAGAGAAGAAACTAGAAATTGAAGGAGGAGGACATTAATTTTAAAGATTTTTGTAATAATTCATTGATATAAGTTAAAATAGCAAAGGTAAGGAACACACTCTCAAGTAATTTCTTTTTTCTTCCATGTTCTTGCATGAGAAGAAGAAAACCTTCAAGTTTAAAATTCTAGGGTTCGTTTAAATATTTTAAGGGAATAATTTTTCTTGTGAATTTTAAGATTAGTTGTATGATAATAGCTTGATTAGTAGAAAATAGAAGGAATAAATTGATTTGGAATTATAGGGTTTTGAATGGCAATAAGGTAGGAATTTTGGTAGCCATATCTTAGCTTTCCACTATTGGATTAGGTTGCGTTTTGGATATGTTATCATGGCCAATGTTAACTATATTTAGACAGGAGGGATTGACAATATCAGGTTTTGTTTGAGACTTGTCGCCAGATGAACATTTTTAGAAAATCACCTTTCAAGATAATCTTGTTCGTCAGCTGTTATTTCATCTTTTCACAATTGGATTGGTTTAGATCTTGGATACGTTGTTCATTTAGATGTTTTATAAATTCTAAATGGTTATGATTGAAATCAAACACTCTAACCAAAAATTATACTTCCCAAGCAATAGGTCTCTAATTTTCATGTCAGTTCAGTATTGTTATGATATAAAGAGATTTAACCATTGGATGTGTGCTAATTTTGGATATGTTATTCTAATGATGAGAATGTATAATGCCACCATTTGGATTTATTAAATTATAAGGTTGCCAAATAATTTTTTAAGTTTGTTTTGAGAAATGTTGAATGAGAATATGATGTTTAACATAAAAAAGTATGTTTTAGGCCTAAGAATAATTACAATGGGTTTAATGATGATGTAAATGTTTGAGAATTATTTCTGTTGTCTTTTAGTCATGTTTGATGTATTGATAAATGAAAGGAATAGTTAAATTCTATAAAGAAATAGTGATTGATTAATCCTTTGATCATGTTGGAATGAGAAATATGGAATGGGAAAGTTGTTTGGGATAAATTGCAACTAAATTTGGAAGATTAACTACTATTATGATTATTAAAAAGGTGTTGAAATGTTTGGTAAATCATGTGTTTTGATGAAGAAATGAATGGGAAATCATGGTAAGGGATGTTGTAAATTGAATTATGATATAAGAAATCATTTGGAGTATGCTTTAGAAAAAATTTTGGCATGTGTAGTCGTTGTTGAAATTTAAGTTAAATTACATTGTTTGTTGATAGATTAAATGTCTTGAGATATTAGAAAAAAAAAATCTGTATTGAAAGGTCATGTTCTTTGGACATTGAAAATCATTAATGAAGAATTGAGTTAATTGGATGTTTAATGTTAGTATAAATAAATTATAATATAAATGAATTTAAATTTCAAGTAAGAAAATAAAATACATCTATGGAAATTGTTAACGTAAGTATTTGATTTTGTGAATTTATGAACATTATGAATAAATTAGAAAGATTCAAATATTAATTCGGATGTTATATTGAAATGTAGAAAAAGCATTCACCTAACTTCTTAAGAGCTCGTAGAAAGGCACAACAACAACAATGGAGCGCGAACCGAGTTTCCTAACATGGTAGGTGGTTTATACCTACACTTTTTACATAATGTTAATTTACTAACTTGTTAAATTCCTGATCTTTGCATCTTTTGGTGAAACCACAAAGAGAAAGGATAAAGTGAAATAAATGAGAAATTAAAATGGATTTGAGTACTTGATTGGTTTAAGAAGAATGAATTGCATTAATGGACTTCGTTGATGATCGTTCCAAAACTTGATTAGCTAGTCCCGAATGTGGACATTAATAATGTTAGTGAGGTTTATTAACATCAACATAATCATCCCTGAAAATAAGGAATATTGAACTTGATTAACTATTTAGGTGAGAATAGTTAATGATATGGACCGGTGCTATCAATATCGACAATCACACCAAACTTCATTGGCTATTCCTAAAGTAAAAATTAATGATGTCAAGAATCTTAACATCAATATTTTTGAAAATATTCCAAGGTATTATGGAAAAAAAAATCTAATTAGCTATTTTAGGTTAGAAATAGTCAATAACATCAATTGGTGGCATTGATTTTGGCATTTGCAACGAACTTGATTAGTCGGTTTTGATATAAACGACTAATGACATTAATAAAAATTCATTAATGTCGGTATACCTTTCCAAGTTTTGGGGGAGAGGTGTTATAATGGTATTTTTGACAGGAAATGATTATAAGTGTTAATGAAATGAGGATTATTGTTTTGAAAGGATTATTCATTTGGCCTTGAAGAGACGGATATTAATTGGAAATTATGGAATAAGAGGGGTGGAGGAATTCATTACACGGTAATAGGTTGGTGGTATTAATTTTCTTTCGGTGTTAATATTATCAGGATGACTGACTTGTTCGACAATAAAAGAAATGTTGGATGATGCCTTACTGTTAAACAAAAATGATAATTTGTTTATGTTATGGATTATTGAAGAAATGAATAAAAAAATAATAAAAATATAATCATTATGAAGGATGGAGGCAAATATCGTATCGCTTGGGACATGAGAATAGAAGTTCATTAACCATGGTAGGTGTTTCACTCTTTAACTATGTAAAGTTATTATAGTTGTTCTTTCATTTTCTTATATGTGATTGGGTTGTCTTTGTTATGTATGTTTGATAATTATTATAACTAAACTGTGTCATCATTGTAAGAGAATTATAAGAATACATAGTTAAGAATGAAATTAATTAATATAAAAGATAATGGGTATAGCTTAGTTGTCTAAATGGTTAAAAACTAAGAAGATATATACATTTGAATTTGACTTAGTTTTTCAAAGTAGTGAAAAGCTAAACTAAATAATATTTTATTTTGTCATTCATAGAGGTATGACTAAGGTAGTATGAACATATGATTTAGTTATCTATAACAACGAAAATTAAGGTGTGGTTATAGAACTTAGTTATTTATGTATGAAATGGCTAAAGCAGTAATGGATTTAATTAGAAATTGAGGAAGACCTCAAATATTTGTGTTACTACTTGGTTTCCATTAAAATGGGGACAAACATGACAAAAAGAAGTAAACTTTACAAGCAAACTATGAAGCTTGGTAATGAAAAAGTCATCTCAAGTAACTAAAATTAAAGGATATGCCTATAGAAAATGTATTAGAGATTATGGTGTTAAAAAGAAAAAAATAATAATGTGTAAACTATATATACATGTTAATAAATTACATTAGTATTACTAAATAAATTATGTTGCATTGTTGCAGGTCCTTCTTATACCATAGGACAACCTTGATTCTTTTTTTTTTTATGGGTAGTTATTTACTAGATATACTTTGGGTATGTGAATTATATAATATTCTAGTTCACTAGGATTTGAAGTTATCTTTTAGGCTTGTAATTAGTGTTATGTCTGATACCACTTTTTAGATAATTAAATCTTTTTTGTGTAGACATTAAATATTTTTAGTATACATGTAGATTACTTTATAATATGCTTTGTTTTAATGACATTATATGTGAAGAAAAAAGATATATGACACTACTATTAGAATGGAAAATGATAAAGGTATAAGTCAAAGTGGATGGTGTCATGAGAAATTAGATTTTGTTGAAGAAGGTCTAGAATGGTTGGATCATAAATATACAAGATAAATTGAGTTTTAAGTTAACGATGACTCTTGAAAAGATCAATTTATAGGGGAGACTTAGCTAAATTTTTTCAATAGCCAGTATAATAATAATAATAATCTTAAAATTATTGTTAAGATAATTAGGGATCAGGGATTGTGATACACACACATACATGTATGCAAAAAGAAAAATCCTAATTTTTTAATAAATATGACATAAATAAAATTGAGGAGGTTACATATAAGTATTGGCCTCAACTGAGTACAAAGTTAATAGGATGGATAAACTAAACCGTGTTGAAAAGTATGTAGCATCTTGACCTTTTAGTTTTCTTTTTTACATCTAAGTTCACTACTGACTTTGTTTTTATATAGGACTAATAGCTAAATGAAAAAGAGAAACTTTAGTAAGGTTTATGGAAAAGTCTTCATGAAGATGATCTTTTTTTTCCTTTTTATAGTAAAAACAAGACTAGAGAAGAGATAAAGGGCAACCTCATTATTATCGATAAACTCCCTGTCCTTGAAAACACAATGATGAGAGATATAAATCCTGTAGAAATGAAAGCTAGGGGTAATCATACTCAATTGTCTATTAACCAAACAAATTTAACTCCCTTTAAAGTGATTAAAGACACTATTGCCCGCTTTCAAAGCATAACGGTCTTTACCCCTATAGAAACTAGTATGCTAACCTTGATTATAAAGGTTTATGTGATAGCATTTTCTTTACCTTGGCTCCCAAGTTTATCTATAGAGGTAGAAATAGCTAGGCCCTATTATTAGGATATTTCTAAGAAAGTTGAGTTTATGAATATTTTTGCTAACCTTACTCTTAGTTGAGCTCCCTTTAACTTTTTAATCCTGAGAGAGATAACTTATAGAGGCTGTTGTTGATGTAAGGTCAAGCTTTAGAGAGGTTGGCTTTGAGGTGCTAAGACTACTAGAGAGGATTCTCATCATTCCATCAAACATCTCAATGATGTTTGATGAGTACTACAATTGCTATTTAGCTTTAACTAGTCAATGACCTTTAATGCAAGGAATTTTCTTGTTTCACCCTTTAATGTAGTTTTATGCCCATTGTTCCTAACACTTATTTGTGGCAAACTTTCATGATGTATGTTTATTCCAAGAGGTGCTAGATGGCCAAGAATAATAATGTAAAGAAGGCTATTACCACAAATAGGGTAGACTAAGTTGTTTTTGAGCAGCTAAAAAAGAAAAATGCTATTATAGAGGATGAACTAAGGAGCTTTAATAGTTTATCAATCACTAAATAAGCAAATACAATGCATTGTTCTTTAGTTAAGGACCAATGGCAAATTGCTTTATGTCATTTATAACCAAATTACAACCAAATGGATGCCCTAAAATAGGAGATCCTTGAGGTGAAGACCACTGAAAACAGTCTCAAGGGCAAACTTTTTGTTACCAAAAGAGAAGCGTAAATTTCTCAGGCTTAGCTAGAGGCTTTAAAGAACTCTTATAAGGGGTTAAGAAATTATAAAAAGGATTTACAACTTTGATTGAGATAACTGGGGATAAGGTTATTATTTTTTTACCATGTTCAACCTGTATTTCTTCAATAAATGAAATGTAATAAAGTTGGATTTTAATGCTGCCTTTCATCCAGTCCTGATGCCTAATTTTATGAATGTGCTTTATGTTAAGCTTGTTGCTGCCCAACATGAGGAATATTAAGATATGGAGCACAAGTTAGATATCTACGACTCTTTTCCCTTTCTCTCCTTACTTATATACACAACCTTGATCTTGTGAGGTTTATCTATATAACATAATACACACACACACACAAAATTTAATTCCTTAGTATTTATATATTGACTTGTGTGTATAGATCTAACATTTATGGTAAAAATTCCATATATGGTTCAAAGCTTTTATTAAAAAGTTTTGAAATTTTATATGGGTCCAACATTCATATTTAGAAAAATTCAAGGGAATTCCTAGTAAAATTAGTATGGGTCCAACACCCATAATAAAAATTGCATGCAAGATCTAAAAGCCTTTAGGTAATTGCTAAGAATTTGTATGGGTTTAATGCCCATACTTATAATTTTTTTAATCAAATTTAAACTTAATCTAACCTTAATAAGATTTAAGAGGCATCTCCCCTCTGATTGGAAATCTTTGTTTTGAGTTATTTTTGTTAGTCTAAATTAATTTATAGTAGATTATTAAGAACATTATAGAAAATAAGTGGAGATTAGTGTTATTGCATTGAGAAGTTTCAAGTTTGACTAGCTGAGAAGTTTAAGACTATTATCCTTAAAAGAGCAAAGCATTGTTGTTAAGGTAGTCTACCTTATTATTGGAGAAATGTGCAATCTCACTAAAAAGACTGAGTCCATCATAGTTACTAAGATAATATCTATCTTATTATTGGACAAATATGCAATTGCACTAGTGACATCACATCAATCTCTTTCAAAGTAAATTATGAATCACACTAAGGAGAGTTTAATTCATTCCAAAGTAAATTATATAATCATACTAGAGAAACTAAGTCCATCATATCATTGAAAGGTCATGGTGTTGTTACCCTAGTAAATTATGTTCAACCTTATTGAGGTAGTATCTATTATATCATTGAAGAAATATGTAATTGTATCAGGAAGATCACGTCAATTCCTTTCAAAGTAAATTATGCAATTGCACTATAAAAACTTGATCCATTTTAAGGTAAATTATGTATTCACATTAAGGAGAGTAAGTCCATTCCATCATTAAAAGGCATGGGAAATTCCTTATGTATCACTTAGAAAAAATAAGAAGTCATTTAGAATAAGTCATTCATATATAAAAACTTACATTTATATTCTCATTGGCTATAATAAGTTTATATTTGATTAGAGTGCAAGGCATGAGAGAGACTCTTCTCTTTCTCTTGGATGATTGTCAATGATGTTTAATATATTTTATGGGAGACTCTCTTTCTCTTAGATGATTGTCAAAGATGTTTAATATATTTTATGGAGATGTTTAATATATTTTATGGTTTGAACCAACATTCTATTTATACTTATTGAAAGCTTTCCAAAATCTTAAGGCTTCAATTACATGAAGTTTGTAAACTTATAACACAAACTTGCTCTTCTTACTAAGTCTTCGCATTTTAACTTAGAGTGAATAAATTATTGCATAGCCTCTTACTATTTATTAAAGAGTTGTTGAAGTTTTGATAGAGTAGATGTTTTAATAACTATAAAGAAGTATATGACGCATCCCATTATATAAGTATCTTGATTATTTGCCTTTGATGATGATTAGGGATGCCAATAAATTAGTTCTAAAATAACAATCAATGGTTTCTTTGTTAGTCCCCACAAACAATGCCAATTAATGATATCTAAAAAAATACAAGTAACTCGACAAAACTTATGTATTGGATAATCAGTTAATCTATTTATTTATTACTTAGAAATTCATGATATTAACTTATGTTAACAATAAATCAAGTTCCTTTCATAACATAAGTATAGGCTATACCATAAGATTGGGTTATGAAAGTGCCAAGAATTTGTTGTACTAGTGTTATACAACACAAATCTAGATTAACCATTTAGCAAGCAAGATATTAAGAATTAATATGATAAAAATAATAAGACATTTTAATAGCAAGTTATTTAGGATATAAGCATTGAAATTCATATTGAATTTATATTATATTTATTTTTACATCATTAATGTAACCTTTTCACCTTGACATAATAAACTTAGCTAAACATAATGAGGAAAAGAAACATAAATAAATAAGAGAAGAGCATGATTATATAAGTATAGTAAAGAAAATGAAAGACATAAACAAGAGATTAATGAAAACAAAACTTAAACATTGCAAAAATATAAAGAATGAGAGTAAGAATATAATCTTGATCTAAAAATCAAGATGCCTAAATGTATGGCAAATACCTCCTTTTATATGTCAAAATTTAAAACTATTGATTTGATAACTAATTATTGAGTAGGTGGTCACCTCTTGATTTTGTGACAATCCTTATCTTATTGTCTAAATAAACATCATTAATAATATCAAAATTTGAATAGATAGTCTTCATAAAAGTTTTGAAAAATTTTCTCAGTTTTCGAACTAAAAAAAAAATATATGCATTTGAACTTTTAAAACTTGAGATGTGAGTTGAATACTTAATAGTATCTAGGCTATAGAATAGATTCAAACTTCTTTTTTTATGCTAAGATTTGGACTTTAATACTGCGAAATTGAGTCTTAGACTCTTATGAATATTTTAGACCTATGTCTAAACTTTTTAACTATATAAATTAAACTAAAATTCAAGATCTACAGCTATAAATATGACTGAATAGTATTCCAATTTGAATTGAATCAACATCACTTTTTTAAGCTTAGACTTTTTTTTGTCCTTTTCAGATTCAATAGTTAATTACATTAATCAATCCTTTAAATTATGAGATATGTCTATATTTAAATGAGCATTCATCATAAATTAAAATTATATTATATTATCAGACTTATTATTATAAAACATAAATAAGTTAGAGAACTTAATAATACTTTAAGTGCAGTATAATGATATAAAGCCTTAATGAGAATGCACTTTTAAATACTAATTATCAGACTTGTTTATTATAAAATATATTATAGTTAAGGAGTTATTGATACTTCAAGTGTAAAATAATAATACAAAACCTTGATAAAAATATACTTTTAGATACTAATCAATCATCTTCATCTATATTTTTATTCATGAATTCTATTCAAATTATTTTTTAAAAGAAATGTTATTATCTTATAAAAATAAAAACTTTTCTATAAAAAGTTCTAAAAGAATTTAGACATAAGAACTTAATTGAGGATTTTTAAATACTTTAAGTTTTAATTGAGAAACAAAATTCATTAAGGTCCAATCAAGACCAAGTCTGTTGTTGAAAGACTTTTTAAGTATGCTCATCATCAAAAGACAAACTCCAAAGAATAAATATTATAGAGGAAGGATTTGAATTCAAGTTTAAAACATTGTTAATTCTATATTAATTTCTATTTTTCCTTAATAAAGTGTGTGATGAGTGATTGATAATAATAAAGAAAAGAAAGGTTATTTTGAAAATCCTTATTTGGAGAATTCCAGTAATGAATAAGGATCTTTCTAGTACATGTCCTTAAAATACACATAAAAATTAACAATATTGAATTATAAATTAGAACTTTATCCATAATAAATACACATTAAAATCAAATATTCCATTTGAATCAATTAATGTGCATTCTAAGAAAGAACCATGAAAAAAAAAACTTCTCTATTTTGCAATGACAAAGGGTTGAACCTAAATATCACATATTCTTTTTCACAAATAAACACACTAATAAAAGACTGTATTTTATTTGTTAAACACTGATCATGATTTTTATCATTTCTTTCCTATCTCTATGTTTGGTGATTTTTTTGAAAATATTTTTTTTTAGATAACAACTTGCAATTTCAATATATATTGATTTTTTTTATCTTAATGATATGACAATTGTAATTTTGTTTCCTATTTGAATTTAGAGTGCTTTATATAAAATATTGAATATATCAATAATGAATAATAAATAAAACCACATATATTTATTAGTGATTTTAATTTTTGGATTCTTTAAACATATTGGTTTAAAATAAAAGTTATGAAATAATCTATTGGTCCATGATCTCTTATGGGTTAAAACCTTTTTAACTATGCTATTAAACTTGATTTAATGAGTAAATTTGAAAACCTCACAAACTATTTATCTATCTCTAGTTTCCATTTGAATTGCACAATAGCTAGCCCATTCTAAATTGATTGATTTTATGAGTTTAAATGCAATTTTGATGATGAGTAAAAACATGACTTAACTTTTAAAAAAATATCATGATGATAATTTTTTATTTTCAAAAAATATTGAAATAATGATAAATTTGATCGATCTCAGTTCGTAATGACTCATGTTATGGACTTTATTGAGCTTAATAATTTTTTTTTAATTTTATGATAAAAATATAAAATCACAAAATTAAGCATCAACTTAAAAATAAAAACTTATTTGAACAATGATAATCTTATAAAAAGTAAACAAAAATAAATTATGTAGTTTATTTTCAAATTAATCTAATATTAAAAGATAAAATAAAATAAAAGGAATAAAATAACCAAAAAGAAAGGAAAAAAACATATCTAGTTGGTGAGTTAATTCATCAAACCTATGAACTAAGATACACAAGTTAACATGCTAAACCTGTGAGTCAGGTTTTAGACTTTAGTGAGAT
>SRLM01000331.1:374500-409027 GCA_015708895.1 Populus ilicifolia | reverse complement strand
TTTTTTTTATATATATATTTCAATTAATTATTAATAATTTTTAAAGTTCATTATATAAATATTAAAAAAATATTTTATTTTTTTAGTATAAAATTTAAATTTTTTTAATATGTATATTCTATATTAAAAAATTATTTTTTTAATGTAAAATTTGAATATATATGTTTTATATTCATAAAAAAAATTATATTTTTTAATCCGTTATTTAAAACCTTTTAGTTATATATGTACTATGTTTCCAAAAAAAAAAATTGTTTTTAATTTGAGATTTGAATTCCTTTCGTATATATACTCTATATTTATAAAAAAAAATTATATTTTTTTAATATGAGATAAAAATTTTTTGGTTTAAATACTTTAATTTAAAAGGATAAAATAATATTTTTTTTCAATATAGGATTTAAAGCCCTTTAGTATATATACTCTATATTCATAAAAAAAAATATATTTTCTCAATATTGGATTAGTATATGTACTTTTATTTTACTAAAAAAATTATTTTTTTAATGTGGGATTTAAAGTTATTTTGTATAAATAATCTATATTTACAAGAAAAAAATTATGTTTTTTTAAATTTTAGAATAAAAAACTTTTTAGTTTAAATATTTTAACTTAAAAGTATAACCTATTATCTTTTTAATGTAGGATTAAAAACTTTTTAAAGTATTTTTTAAAAATAGCCTATATTTATATTACTTTTTTTAAATTTTTTTATATAAAATATTAATATTCTAAATATATTTTTTTTTAATTTTTTTCGGGTTGAACTATAAAATTCAAAACCTTATGTATTGGCCGGATCAACTATTGGGTTTAATAACTTCTTCTTAACGATCTTTTTAATGGCCATGACACAAAAGTTTACCTCTGATTTACAGGATAAAAGCTCAAAGGAAGTAGATATGTAGAGCCTGAACCTAAATAGGATAGATCATAATCACTGATTTCAAGCTAATATGCATTGCTAATATTTGGGCTAGAAAACCTCTTGAATTAATTATCAATCGTTTTGATTTACACCTCTTATATTTTTGTTTTATTTCTAGAAGATGAACATTTAGATTAAGATTCTTTATCTTGTTCACCTCGTATAATCAAATGTTTCAATTGGGATTTAATAAAAGAGGTCCCAATCTAAGTACCGCAGACTTTAAAAATAAATAAATAAAAATTATAGAGCACCAATCAAAATATTCAATAAATCTAGAAATTATAAAATTCAAATTTAACAAATAAATAAATATCTTCCCCACTTCTCAATTCTCAACATCATTTCAAAGTAAAACTTAATTTTCAAAATATAAATATGGAACTTTGCTTGAGAAAGTTCCCTGTAATTTAAATGTAACGCAACAATAACGAAGAATTTAGTGGTGAATTACAATTTGGTGCAAAATTCTTGTTCCCAGTCCCCACATCAATGGAGATCGATGACCCATTGACTACAAACTCAGGGAAGTTTTGTGTTGGTTAAAGTAACTCAGGAAAGTAGATGATAAGGTAATAGATTACGTAAAGAGGAGAAAAACAGGCACCTTGGACCAGGTCATCATGGCCCACTTTACTACAGTGATGGTTGGAAATCAAGGTTGAATTTATTCTTTTTTGTTAAAATTTATTTTTTTGTGTTTTTAATTGTTTTTATATATTAACAGCAAAAACTAATATCGATAAAAAAATTATTTTAATATATTTTAAAATAAAAATAACCTAAATCATATACTCAAACATATCCCTGTTATAATATTGCTTTGGCTTGGTCGATTAGAAATTATAATACAATTTACAAATGTTTTTTTTTCCTTATGGGAAAGTTGTAATTCGAGAGATCTTTTCTTTTTTACATTTGTTTTGGGCCAAGTTGATGGTTAATTTTGTCAGTGTCGATCCTAGAACAAGATTAATTTTTATAATTAACCCTTTGAAAAAGCACATTACTGATTAATCATTACAAATTAGTGAAGTTTTATTTTATTCATCACATATGAACTCTTACATTTCTTAAACAATTATTTCCCCAATGATAATCTAGAAACCCACTGACATAAAGTGAGTGAATTACTCCAGGTTCCGTTGCGTTTCTTCCATGCCGAACCTTCTAGCGTTTAAGCGTGATTGTGATTTTTTTTAAAATATTTTTATTTAAAAATATATTAAAATAATATTTTTCTAAATTATTTTTAATAGTGATATATTAAAATAATTTAAAAATACTAAAAAAATATTAATTTAAAATAAAAAATAATTTTTTTTTAAAAATACAAACTTTTTCAAGAAATGATGATATCAAGGAGAAAGTCCCTCATTTCTGTGGTACCAGGTTTGTCCTTTCCAAGAAGGGACACTTGAATTTTCCTTTCATCTTTCTTTACTTGCGCAAATGGTAATATCTTGACCTTTAATCCTCATGCCAATATAAATAATCCTTATTGTGCTAAGAGATCATGACCGCATCCTGAAGAGTCAAGATTGGGGTGCAAAAGTTTCCTGCTCCCAACATCTTCCAAGGCCTCACCCAACATGCTCTGTTATTGAAATTAGCAGAGCTTAAAAATGTGAACAACTTCTTCACACAAAAAATTGATCAGAAATCAAGACAAACAAGAACTTGATCAACATCCCTTTCGTCTAACTATGGGTGGTTCTGATGATGATGATGACCACAAGAAAGGTGTCAACCAGAAGATCATGCTTGCTATGTTCTTGTGTTCTTTCGGCTTTGTGTTGCTGTTAGTTCTTCTCCATCTTTACTCTAGACATCGGCTAAGAAGACAGCAAAGGAGACACCATGCCATATTCTTTCATGGTCTAGGAAGGGAATCCATACCGGATATAGAAGAATCTATTGAGCCACAAAAGCGAGGGCTTGATCCTTTGGTCATATCCTCACTTCCTTTGTTCACATATAAGCTAGCTGACCAGACTGATCACGGTGAACCTCTGGAGTGCTCAATTTGCTTGGGTACCATAATGGAAGGTGACACGGTTAGGGTGTTATCAAATTGTAAACACACGTTTCATGTAGAGTGTATTGATATGTGGCTTGGGTCACATTCAACATGTCCCACATGTCGAACCGAAGCCGAGCCTATGATCCAGCCAGCCGGGGAGAAGGCCATAAACAGTGGTGCCGAACCTTCAGCTCCGCCTATAGAGGAAAATATGGTACATGGCGGTGATCACATAGAGAAAGAAGGTGGATCAGAGTTGAGAGTAACATCTTTTCGCGGGATACCTACATGAGAGAGATAATCAAGGACTCGGAGCTGTAGAGATGAAAATATTGGTGCAGAGGAAGATGAATATTATGTCATAGGTAATAATTCTTATAATCTTTTGTTACCACTCGCTCTGTATCATTATGGTAATAAAGGTATATCAGAATCTGGAGAGGAGTCTGTGTAGATTCAGTTCTTCATATTGAATCATGTCTTTTTTTTTCGGAGTCTTATTTGAATGGTTTTCCTGGTTAGGCTTTTCATGTAAAACAGAACACAGAGCGTGATGTGAATTAATTCGCTTTAATGTTTGGTTCATTTGTGTATAATTTTCTATTAAGTTCCATGAATCATTGTTTTGCTGGAAAATTCATTTTCCCCCGAAGAAAAACACTTCACATATATGATTTATATATTATAAATAATAAATTTTTAAACTGTATTTTTTTTTAAAAATTTATTTCACATTGAAAAAAGATACTGTATTATATTTTTAAATTGAAATATTTAAATTAAAATTATGTTTTATTCCATGTTAAAAAAGCATATTTTTTTCTTTATATACTAAAAAACTTCAAATTCTACATTAAAAAGATATAATATTATTTTTTTAAGTTGAAGTATTTAGATTAATTTTTTTTATTTCATGTTGAAAAAACATAATTTTTTTTTATGAAAATAAAGTATATATAAGAAATTACTTTAAATCCCATATTGAAAAAAATAATTTTTTTTTGAAAATATAAAAGTATATATACTAATAGATTTCAAATCTCATATTTAAAACACATAATTTTTTTTCTTGTAAATATATAGTATATATAAGAAATTACTTCAAATCCTATATTAAAAAAAATAATATTTTATTAGGAACATATAAGCATATATACTACTGGATTTCAAATTTTATATTAAAAAAATATAATTTTTTTTTATGAACATAGAGTATATATATTAAAGGACTTCAAATACTAGATTAAAAAGATATTATGTTATTCTTTTCCACAATCTTCACCTCTTTTTAGTAGTCTTCACTCCTCACATTCAATAATCGTAGCTTGTAAAAAAAAATGTTATCAATTAAATATATTTATAAATAACAAAAAATTCATTAAAAATATATGTGATTAAAATATTGTCAGTTAAACGTGCAGTTCATCATGCTACTTGATTTTTTATTCCTTTTATTTAGATTAGGATTTTCTTAGTATATACCGATAATATATTTCTATCAATGTTTACTGATGAAGTTAAATATAAATAAATTTAATTGGTAAATATCACTGTAAAATATCAACAAAAAAATTTAATGTTATTTCTGTTTGTATTCATCAATTTTCTGATAGTGGTACAAATAAATTTTCTAGATATTCTAATATGTTTTTCTCAATATATATATATATATATATGTTTTTGTTCCATCATTATTTTTCTTGTATTTTCTTTTTTTCTTGTATTTTTTTGTTTATGCAGGCCCTAAAAGTAATTAACAACATAATAGTTGAGCTTGAATATAACCTTACACGAATGACATGCTTATTAAACTATAACCTGTGACCATCACCTCCCAAGTTTGTAAAAACTATTTTATGCTCTACACATGCATCAACTGAAGTTGAATCCAGCAAAATGTACAGTTACAATAAAAGGAGGGAAGTTCCTAGGTTTTCTGTTCAGCAATAACAGCCTTCATCCCACTAATTATAATAAAGCTTGATATTTATATTTCGCTTTATTCATATTTTTTCTACGATTTTTAAACCACCAAATTTCTTCTCATTATTCCCAAATTAATGAAATCTGAGACGCTGTATATCTGCAATAATCTTTGTGTCTTTTTCCTTTTCTTTTTCTTAAATTCTATTTATCTTTTTTGCACTTCCCTTCAATTGATTTGATCATCAAATCAATTGATGCATAGATGGTCGGCACAAAGCGATCAATCCCAATTTCTATGGAGGCCCCTCCAATTCCTCACCACTACTGAGTAACTGCATTTTCACCTCAATTGAGAAGACAAGACCATTCATTTTCATGTCGTAGTCACAACACAACTAATCTTGAACAAATGAAGGCAGTTTCATTGTTAATTATCCTGGCTAGCTAGTGTAATGTTCCATGATAATATACGCTTTATCAAGTCGTCTCCAACTCAGGCATTTGGTAACATTTCCTTGTGGTTTTTTCTTAGAAGCGAGAGCATAGGTGTGGTAAGCGCAATACAAATTATGGAGTAGCCGAAGAAAATTTCCTCTTATTCGGCTCCCCCAATGCTTCCTTCTTCATCAACTCATATTTCTCAACGCGAACAGTCCAAATTGAAACATCCTTTTATTTTCCAAGCATTTGTAATAACCCTTTGTTTAGCTTCCTCCTCCTATTGGGAGCTGGAGAGCAATCTGGAAACAAACTTAAGCTTAAACAATGATGAGAGAGCTGAAACCAGAGGAGATGGTCGTGATCTCGACTCGGGGCTTTAAGTGGCAAGTCCCATCGGGCATGACAACTCTTAAAAGGGAATCTTAGTCGGCGTGTTGGATGATTTGGAATGACAAGAAATTCGACCATTTGGGCTAGAGGATTCTACTAGATTTGGGAGCATGGATGAAAAGATTTGTTGCATTTCTCGGGTTTTTTTTTTTTTGAAGTTTTATGCATAGATTTGATCAGTTGAACCGAACAACATTATCCTTATTTATACGTGAAGAGTGAAGCATGGGTTCTATGTTCTTGAGATTTAGGAGGGTATTTGGAAATGTATTAGCAGTTATTATATTTTTTGAAGTGTGTTTTTATTGAAAATATATTAAAATAATATTTTTTATTTTTTAAAAATATTTTTAATATTAACACATCAAAATAATTTGAAATACCCAAAAATATTAATTTAAAATAAACAAATTAATTTTTTTAAATATTTTTAAAATATAAAAACAAACAAAAATACCCTAAGCTTTTTATTGAACAATCTCTCAGAAACGATGTGAACATGGGGAGAGGTCGGACGCTTGAATTAATTAGAAGTGCGAGGACAACCATTTCTTTTCTTTTATGATAGTGAGTATGACTATCCTTGTAACAAAAGAAATGCTTAGTAATTTTAATTACCAAATACAAGGGAATAAAGAATATTGAGGAACATTTTACTGCTAGATATTGTTAGAATTAAAGTAATGTATTCAGGGAGCAACAACGCACACCTAACTGGGCCCGAGAAAAAGAAAAGGGAATTGATCATCATCCAAACAAAACATCAATCCTTCAATTCTCTTTAACTAATTTCAATGGAAAATCAGATGGCCAAAGCACGTGACACGGGAAATAATTGTTGAATTATAAAATAAACAATTTACAGACAGTATAGAAGCAAAAAAAACTCAAAGTAACTTATAATTGCACCACCACCAATAATAATAATTAAAAAAAATAACAATGGAGATTTTATTTATTTTTATGTTTCAAAAATATTTTTTAAATAAAATATTTTTTTAATATATATATTTTTATTGTTTTTAAA
Organism: Populus ilicifolia; assembly: GCA_015708895.1. Classification (NCBI taxonomy): domain Eukaryota; kingdom Viridiplantae; phylum Streptophyta; class Magnoliopsida; order Malpighiales; family Salicaceae; genus Populus; species Populus ilicifolia. The sequence continues at coordinate 402,292 of SRLM01000331.1, read as the reverse complement.
TTGATGTGTCGAAGTTAAAAATAAATAAAAAATTAAAAAAATATTATTTTAATATATTTTTAAATAAAAATTACTTCAAAATAAAACCACTATCATAATATTAAATCAAGTATAAGGTTGTTATAAATGCTTTTTTAACACGACATAGAATATATAATATAAACTTAAATTATAAACTTGAATCGTAAAATCATAAATAAAATATTTTAACTAATTATTTATTAATAATTTTAATTAAATATTAATTAATAATATAACAAAATTAAAATAAACAATAAAAAAGTCCAAACACTAAACAAGTCCTTTTAAATTTTGATAAACCATTTAATATTAATTATTTTGAGGATTAAGTATGCTAATTTATAATTTTTATTCTATATATTTGCTAGTTAAACTATAGTAATATATCAATTGATATGTTAATAGTTTGTACAAGAAATTATGAAGAATAAATAGGTATTTTAATTTTATGAAAATAAAATTCACCAATAACTTGTATCATTAAAAAAATTATAATAATTATAGTAAAAATCAAGCCCTAGATTGAGTATCAAATTGCACAAGTTTTGCAAAATATAAATTTAAAACAACAAAAATGTTAAGGTATAAATTACTAGAATGTATAATTTTATATTTTTTTTAAACTTATAAGATCGATTTATTTGATTATATCATGTTTGAACAATTTTACTAATTTTAAAATTTTAATTTAATTTGATATGTTAAATATATATTAATTTATAAAATTATAAAATTTTAAGATTCAATTTTTTTTTTAACAACATTGATAAAGTATACCAATAATAGCAAATAGTCAAAAGCTTCAAGCATATAACACAAGTAAAAGTTTATATAGCAGGAAACAGCAATGGCATCTTATTTAAAATAAAATAATTATAAGTTTGTTTGGAAGTACAGTAATAATTATTTTTTAAATATTTTTTTTATAAAAATATATTAAAATAATACTTTTTATATTTTAAAATATATATTTTACGTCAACGTGTAAAAATAATATAAAAATATTAATTTAAAATAAAAAATATTAAAAAAACACTTTTAAAATATAAAAATAAACAAATCCAATGCCTCCCAGCCACAAGCAAGCGTCTCAATAGCAGAAAAGAACTGACACAAAAGGGGAAGAAAAGATCCAAGACCATCCAAATTGCAAAGACACTAAACAGATATGAATTCCAGCCGAAACCAGATGAGGGACATAAAGACGGGCAACAGTGAACCAAAAATCTAGTTAGAGACACAAAAGCCCAAACTCTTTCAATGAATAGGAACTTGGCAAGGAAATGGAAAGTGGGGTGTGAGTTTAATGCAAAATCATTGCACACCCGTCAACCATTCGAGGAAAAGGCGCACTGAACCTGCAAAACAACACAATCTCACGCCAACTACGAGTAATAAATGCACCAGCTCCCAGCCATGCCGAAGCAAGTAGCCGCTGCCAAGGCATCCAAGAGACAAACGTACCAAAACTGATGTGCTAGTCCATCCCAAGCTGCAAATCTGAAAGGAATTTGAGAACCCAAGAGAAAAGATGTGAGATTTCACATGAGACAGTCGAGATGAACTGCAGGCCACAGTGGATTTATGATGTCTTCTAATTTTTTTTTTTATTGTAATGTAATAAACAAAAACTGAACAAATTCTCTTAGCCTAGCGAGTAGGCTACAAATTGGCAAACTCTTTTGTCTCCAGAAACAGAGGAGACCCATGCAGATCTGATCTTCTTGTTTTGAAGTATTTTATTATTGTTTTCTTGCAGGAGTCCAGAAAGACTGTTTGACAGTTTCCGTGCTAATTTTTTTTGTCCATATTTGTTGAAACTGAAGAAGAACAAAAAGACTGTTGATAGAACGAAGAATAAGAGTGATTAATGCCAAGTTTTTCAAAGATATTGAAGAAGAATTGATGTTCAAAGGAAAGAAAATCGGCTGAATCATGAAGTCCAATGTATATATGTACTCATAGAACATGAAGCTGCCAGGAATACAAAGCATTTCTAGGGATTTGAACAGATTTAATTTGAAATTCAAATGGCATCTTGATGATTTTATGGCACCAAGGAGACAGGATCACATTTATCAAATCTTGAAATCCGAAACTGGCCTCCGCTCGCCAGGTGAGCTCGCGAGCATTAAATTTTGTTTAGCAGTGATAACAACTCGCCGTGAAAAAGAAGTTTAACGAGGAGAAATATATTGGAAGAAGGAAGAAAACATGTAGATTAAGGGTATATGACAAAAACTCAAGTACAGAAAAAACGATAATAAATAAGCTAAAACATAATAAAATTCAACAGTTATTTGTTTGGAAAAGTTATCTACTTATATTAAGGAAGTAATTTCTTGTCTTATCCTATAACTAATTACGCCATGCCATTGTCGGTAAAAAATGGATTCATTCTGATATTAAACAACAATTTCTAATAATATGCTACTTATTAGTTTCAGCTCTTCTTAGATTTGTTAAGCAATCCCAATATATATATATATATATATATATATAAACTACACAAAAAAAACTGAAAATATTATTGAATCCTTAATAAATAATAAAATAATATTATACTATATTTTTTTAACAAGAGATTTAGTCCTGTGGTTTAGTTGATTTCGTCTGTCATATTTAATCTTTGATTAGATTGAATAAACTACAATTGTTTAATATCACACACTTTGTTAAAACATGCAATTGCATCACTAGATCGAAACGACCCCGCAAATGTGAGAGAGGTGTGATGAAAACAAGAAATTTGACTCCTGTAGGCAATTATTAATTACTACATGTAGTTTTCAAGGTGTAGAATCTAGAAATATTTATTTAGGGTGCGTATTGAAGTCAAAGTTTCAATATTAGACATTTCGACACCATTCTTGGTAGCTTGGGTTCCAAGGACAAATAGTTTGATGTGGTCCAGGTCAGATAGAATCTTCAACTATACCAGTTCTCCTAGCAATTTCAGATTCTATCTGGTCTTCCCCTTCTATAGATAAATCTTTGGTGAATATGTGTGTGTGTGTGTGTATCCATGTATTATAAGGATTCTAAGACTTTCAAAATCAAAACTTCGTACAACAGAATGAAAAGGGCTTATTTGTTCACCCAAGTAAATTCCCAGCTAAGCACTTGCCCTCTTATTCCTGTTAATAAAGTTCCAAAACCTTTCTTTCTTTTATCTGAGCTCATCACCTTCCTTCTCATCCTCTCTGATGGAGTTGAAGCTGCGGCCGGCACGAACAAGGTTACTAATATTGGTGCTATCATTGATGGTAATTCCCGTTCAGGCAAAGAAGAGAAAACAGCAATGGAAATTGCAGTCCAAAACTTCAACAACATCTCAAGAAACCACAAGCTCTCTCTTCACTTCAAGCATTCTAAAGGAGACCCTCTTCAAGCAGTTTATGCAGGTAATAATCTAGCCATCTCTAAATGTTTTTGAGTTTCTAGCTTAACATTAACAAGATTTGAAGCAGCAGTGACTTGTCAATTTTTCTTGCAGCTGAAGAGCTGATCAAAGAGAGGAAAGTGGAAGTGATTATTGGCATGGACAAATGGGAGGAAGCAGCCCTGGTTGCTAATATTGGAAACCAGTCTCAAATTCCAATTCTTACATTTGCAGCACCAGCCAGAACCCCGATATTAACTTCACTTCGTTGGCCTTTTCTAATTAGAATGGCCAGTGATGGGTCAGAACAGATGAGATGCATTTCAGCTCTTGTCCATTCTTATAATTGGAAAAGGGTAGTAGTGATTTATGAAGATGATGTGTTAGGAAGTGAATATGGCAATTTAGCTCTTTTAACCGAGGCTCTACAAGAGGTTGGTTCGGAGATTGAATACCGCTTGGCTCTTCCACCGTTTTCATTTTTAACGGATCCAAAAGATGTTGTTCAAGATGAGCTTATGAAGCTAAAACATCGAACTGAAGCTCGTGTTTTTATTGTTCTTCAGTCATCTTTGCCTATGCTCGCTTGTATTTTCGGGGAAGCTAAGAAAGCGGGGCTTGTAGGAAATGACACAGTCTGGATAGTTGCAAACAGTATTACTAGTTTCTTGGATTCTGTGGACAATCCTTTCTTTTCTTCTATGGAAGGCACTCTAGGAATCAAAACCTACTATTCTTCCAACAGTTCTTACAAAAGATTCGAAGCACTGTTCCAGAAAATTTTTCGCTCAGAGTATCTAAATGAAAATGATTTTCAGCCAGGAATTCAAGCATTAAGAGCCTATGACAGCATTGGTATTGTCACACAGGCCATAGAAAAACTAGGTAGCAACATTACTAGTCCAATTTTTTTTCTAAACAACGTATTAGAAAGCGATTTCACTGGTTTGAGTGGTAGAATACGTTTCAAGGATGGGATGCTGTCAGATGCTCCTACATTAAGGATTGTTAATGTGGATGGGAAGAAATGCAAGGAACTGGATTTTTGGTTGCCAAATTGTGGTTTATCGGATACCCTCTACGTGGAACAAGGCAAAGGAAGGTGCATAAACAGTGGTGGTGGTAAAACCTCCAGAGGGTTGTCCGGTCCAGTGATTTGGCCTGGGGATCTCAACGGCCGAGACCCAAAAGGATGGGCAATGCCTACTGAAGCAAAGCCATTGCGAATAGTAGTCCCTCGAAGAACCTCGTTCAATAAGTTCGTGACATTTCGAAGTGGCGAGAAGCGGCCAGTAGGTTTTTGCGTTGACCTCTTTGACGAAGTCGTGAGACGATTGAATTACACCATACCACACGTATTCGTCCCCTTTGATGGGCAGTATGGCGATATGATTGAAGGCGTCGACAACAAGGTAACGACTCTTTAACTTTGCTGGTTGGTATTTATTAAAGAATTGAATCTTTAACTTTATTTGTAGATATTTATTAAAGAATAATATAAATTATATTTAAAAATATTATTTAAAAATTTTAGATTAAATTTATTTTTTAACATGATATTAAATTTTTAATAACTATATAATCACGATTTTAAATGTTATTATTTCTATTTATTTAATACAAATTAATATAAATAACTAAATATATATAAGTTTGAAATTTAAAGAATTTTTACTCGAGGATTGTATTAAAAAATAATATAAATTATATTTTTAAATTTTATTTAAAAAAATTAAGCTTAGGTTTAGTTAGTTTTTTTATATATATTATCCATAAATATTGATTCCACAATCTTTTTTTTTAAAAAAAAAACAATTGCCAAAACATCCAAATGTGACCTTCTCTAATTTTCAGTATGAACGCATGCATGCCAATATAGCCTTCTAGAATAACTAGTCAATGCCACGCTATTGCCAATAGACGCTATTAATTAAAGATAATAATAATAATAAAACTTTATTGATAAGATTTAATTATGGTGATAATATTAAGAAAAGGTTGTTCATATACTACATATCCACATGTATTCACACACATTTAAGTAATATGAGCCCATTCTAATCAGAAATCCATATGTTATTCTAATATTTTAATTGGAATTGTTTCTGATTTAATATTATATATTATAGATAGAATATAAATATCATCTATCAACTATGAATTCTTATCCGAATAGAAGAGATGACACAGAGTCAAAATTGGCTGCAACTCAAAGCCAAGAACAAATTCATATAGCATTGTTTCTGATAAGAAATTGAAATTTCTCCACCATATTTTCGATGAGATACTTCAGACTTTTCTCATAGTTTAACTAAACGAACTTTGACTAGTCCATTGAGGCCCATTGAGGAGTTGTATGATTTTGCCATTATTTTACTCCTGTCTCGTTCTATCAGCTGTTTTTTCAACATTATTTTTGTACTGAGTGCCATTGTTTGACTCTTGTGCCACTTGTTAATCGGAAGACTTATGATGCTGCCATTGGAGATATAACCATATTAGCTGAAAGATCAGAATACGTAGAGTTCACTCAACCTTACGCGGAGTCAGGATTGTCCATGATAGTTCCACTTGAGACTGAAGATACAACATGGATTTTCGTGAAGCCGTTTAACTTAGAGATGTGGATGGTGAGTGGTGCTATATTCATCTACACAATGCTTATAATTTGGTTCCTCGAGCGCCAAACGAATCCAGAATTTAGAGGCCCGTGGAAGTATCAGTTCGGGACCGCGTTTTGGTTCACATTTTCATCTCTATTCTTTGCTCAGAGTAAGTATTCAGTCTCACAAGTTATATATGGCATATGTATCCCAGACTCTTTGATGGCACATTCTCTGTTAGTAACCTTAATCGTTCTGAAGCTCATTGTTACATTTTGCAGGGGAGAAACTTCATAGCAACTTCACTCGAGTTGTGGTGGTAGCTTGGCTTTGTGTTGTCTTTATCTTAACCTCAAGCTACACTGCCAGTTTGACTTCAATGCTCACTGTGCAACGAATGAAACCGAATTTTTCAGAGTTTGAGAAACTAAAGAACGACAAGTTAAATGTTGGTTGTAATAATGAATCTTTCATCCAGGAATACGTCAAGGATGTTCTTGGATTTGATCACGATAAAATCAAGATCTTTAACCCTGAAAATGATTACACAAGTACTGATTTTGAAAGGAACAACATAGCTGCCGCTTTTCTTGAACTCCCATATGAGAGACTTTTCCTCAATCAACATTGTAAAAGTTACACCAGCACAAAAGCCACATACAGATTTGGAGGGTTCGGCTTTGTAAGTATTAATATGCACTCCAATTCTATTTTCTTTGCATTATGATGTCAGGAACCTTTTTAAAGACTTGAAACACGGTGAAGCCATTTCTTTGAACGTTTGTTTATTACTAAATATTATGATATTTGCTGTCCCTGCAGGCATTCCAAAAAGGCTCTCCTTTTGCTGCTGATTTTTCTAGAGAGATTCTATGCCTATCGGAGGATGGAAACATAACAATATTGGAAGAAAAGTGGTTTGCCCCCTCACCTGAGTGTTCAACTTCGGCAACTAATAATAATGTCGAAAGCTTCAAGGGAATCTACATTGTATCTGCTGCGATATCTACTATTTGTTTTCTACTATTTCTCATTCGCTTGTTAAGGAATTCACGGCCTCATCAAGAAGCAGATGGAGGCCATCTCACTCCAGGTGGTAAGAGTGGTTCAAGCAGTGGAGAGAGAATTACAAAATACTTTTACAACGGAGAAAAAACCCGAGTTCCTAGGAGGGCTTCAACTTTTGCTTAAGCACTAGATAAGGATGAATGGGGCTCTACGAAGTGGGAATATGTGAGTAACTCTGACAATTTGGAGACTAATTAGGGTTCCTCGCAAGCTGAGACTGAAATGCCATAAATTTCACGATAAGGATAAAAAAGATGAAAAGAAAATGAAGAATATGGCCAGAGATCAAGGTTACGGTGAATAATGTTCTCCTAACTCCATTTGCAGTGATTAAGGTCGCTGTTGACTAAGCACTGAAATTTGTCAATAGGATTAGATGCAAATACACTAAGCTAAGTCTGTATATTCAGGATATGATTTGGTAGGGTGATTTATCTTCTTCATATATATATATATATATATAAACTCAGGAAACTCATGAATATTATTTATGTACATTTGCTGGTAAATTTAATAAATCCACGAATTGAAAGAAAAACAAATATTGCAAAACTCTTGAATCTTAAAGTAAAGGGAACTCTACCAAAAAATTAATAAATATAAAAGAAAATAACGAGAGAATATTTTCATTAAAAATATACCAACGGATTTTACCCACGAAAATATTCTCTCGGTATATACTAAAGGAATTACAGTAAGAAACAAAATAATGAAAATAAAATAAAATAAATGATGACGTGATGGTTTTACCAACAGAATTACAGATAAAATTTATTACATCGGCAAAACCATTGTTTATCATGTAATTATAAAGGGAATCATTGATGAAAAATTCCATCAATACTTTCTAAAGAGCTTTGGAATTTTTTATTTTTCAATTGTACTGTTAATTATTATTCTTTATATATAAAATTACTGATGGATTAAAATGTTATTAGTGTTATTTGACGCTTTTTTAAAAAAATTAGATTAAATAAAACATTACAAACAGAATCATTAACAAATTGAAAAGTCGTCAATGATATTTAGAGGTTTCTGAAAAATTTTGATAAAATTAAAAATTTAAATTAAATATTATAAACGAAATCACTGATAAAATAATTAAAAATATTAATATTTAATTATCTGTCAGTAAAAAACTTCAATAAAAAACCTAGAATCTCTAATCTCTAATCTCTAATCTCATAGCAAACTTGTCTCCTTTTTCTTCTTTTTTTCCTTCATGTGTAAAAAAAACATCAATATCTATTTTTTTGTTCTTCTCTTCTCTCCTCAACTTTTTCTCTTCTCTACCATGCTCAGGTATATTTTCTTCTCATTTCTTTTTTCTTCTTATTTTTCTTAATTAGTATACTTTATGAATTGTTTTTCTCTTCTTAGCTTCACTTGCAACTACATTAAGGTAAAATGTTTTTCCACTATATTTGTTTTTTATTTTATTTTTAATTGTTTTTTGTTCTTAATAATTATATGAATATTGTTGTAGGATTTTTTTTCCATATAAGATCAATTTTTAGTTGATTTATTTATAGGATTTTTAATTTTTTTCATATAAATTTTTTCAGTTAAATTTATTTGTTGCAAATTTTTTTGTTGAGTTGATTTTCTTCTTCTTTTTTACAAGCATTTTGAGTATTATAGAGTGTTGATTTATATTAATTTAATTATTTTATAGTTTTGTAAAATAATTTTTTTTAATATTTTTAAATAATTACCGACGGAATTACATATGATATTTTGCTAAGGGAAATACTGACAGAATAAAGTGAATAATTTTTTTCGCTTGTCTTTTTCATCAGTAAATCTATTTGTAATAATATTTTTTATTACCAATAAATAAAAAAATACTGACGTAAAATTCACCGACAGAGCATTTCCATTGGTGATTTAGTTGGTAAATTAATTACTAATAGAATAATAGTGCAAATACTGATGGAAAACTCGATCGGTAAATCTAAAATTTATGGTAATAAAAGCAAATCATAAAAAAAAACCTAGCAAACTTGTTTACGCGATGCTATTAGACTACTTCTAAAATATGTTTTAATTTTAAATCAACTCCTATTATGCAATACAAATCTACCAAGATTAAGTTTTATAAAATTAGATGATTTTTTATTAATTAAGTAAAAAAATTTAATTTTTTCTAAAAAATCCTTTCATAAAGATTTATGAATAGGTGAGAAATTCTAAAGTATTATTCCTCCATAAATTTTACATGAAAAGTTTTATCATAAACCAATGTTTCTAAAATCAAGATTGAAATTTCATTATAATTTTATCACATCAAAATAAAAAAATATTTATCAATGTTATTCGAAAGACTTCTTAACCCCTAAAGTTATATGGCTCCATAAATTCTCAATTAAAAATATTGATTATAATATTAATACATAAAAATATATTATATTAGGTATCGACAAATAAATGGAAAATTTTGTCTCAAACTTTTTCAATATCACTTCATTAAATTTCACTTTTATAGCTTCACTAAAATCATGTCAAAAGGAATAATATTCTTATTATGTATTTAATTTTTAAAATTTAAATAAGTACTAACTTGATTAAAAAAAGATAATAATTAAAAAAATATATTAAACAAAGCTAAAAATAGAGTGGGTTTGGTTTAAAAAATAACAAGTTATCTAATTTAAAAGATTCGTGGTTGTTTTATCTTTTCCAATAACTTTTAAGTTATAAAAATAACTACTCACCACCTATTTTTCATACAAAACTCTATTTTTTACAACATTTAAATTAAAAATATATCAAAATTATCTGTTATCATCTTTATAAATCCCCTTTTTACTATAAAATATGTATGTATTACCTTAAAACTTCTCAAGATCCATTCAAACTTTTCTAAAATTATTATTGTTCTTAGATTTATTTTATAAAAAAATTAGACCAAACTTAATCATGATACCCCTACGCATTCAAGAGAGGGAGATGGATGAGGTATTTTTTAATTAAATCCAATAATTTGGTTTTAGACCAAATTACCTTAAAGAACATGATGACAACCTTTTCAACCACATAATAACATCAAACACATGTACACAACAATTTTTATAATCCATATACATGAAAATGGCTTGCTTAAGCATACAATCCACATAACAATGCAAGTAATAGTGCAATAAATAAAAAGATAGGTAAGAGAGAAAAAAATAAATTTTATAGTGATTTATTCTAACCAAACACTTCATTTTGTTTGATAACTAACCATATACTTCACACTCCATCTCAAATAACCAATTGACCTTTTAATATTGCAAACAATATTAAACACAATAGTGTCTTTTTAAGGAAGACAGACTGAAATCTATACAAGTTCACATATAAAGGTGATAACTAAAATCTAAATGGTTATAGTGCTATATATATATTTTAATAAGAAGTTTTACTAAAAAAATACAAAATAAAATATACACAAAAAAATAAATTATATTAAAAAATAGTCTCAAGTCTTTAATAGATGTAATCTAACTATTTTTAAGTGGGTTAGGTGAAGCAATCAATATATAAGAGAATAATAAAGAGTACGCTTGGAAATTAAAGGAATTGACTTTGTAAAAACATGAATAAAAGCTTAATGATTGTAACAACCTTTAAAATATATAAGAAGAGGCCAATTTATAGAGAAAATTAAGCTTGTAGTTGTTTAGAATATATAAGAATAGGCTAACTTTGAATTTTTAAAGATTGGTATATATTATGGTTTAAGTTAAATGATATAAAAATTATATTATTCAAGGGAGAATAGAATGGTGTCATAAAAATAAAAATTAAATTGTTTGTCTTCTTATCATAGTTGGAAGATGAGAGATAAGGTATTTTCAAATTCAAACATAAGTGTAAGGACAAGTTTGATATGACTTTTACACACTTGAGCACAAGAGACAGAATAATAATTGTTTGTCTTACTTATCATAAGATGAGAATAAGGTATTTTCAAATTCAAACATAAGTGTAAGGACAAGCTTGGTACGACTCTTACATACTTGAGTATAAGAGACATATAATAATTTCAATTTATTACTTAAACCAGGTATGCTAAAAAATTATCTAGTATAGAGTAGTCTGAAAAATGTTTATCTAGTAAGGATATCTAGTTATGTAGTTTTTGAAATTTAATATCTAGTTTTGTTAATTGGTATGCTACATACTATTTGACATACTATGCAGCATTCCAAAATGCTTTAGAGATGTGTTTTGACCATGGGTTTTGCCCTCACACAAATATGTGCTCTCCTAACTTCATAAGTATATGTACTGGTTAAATTATGATTATATAAACTAGCTATTTTTATATTATATTACATTTCAATGATAAAAATCTTAAACTTAAATACTTCTCATAGGCTTTTATATCATAAAATTATTTAGATAATTTCTTACAAAAATATAATTAATTTGAATTAATTAATCAAGTAAACAATAACTATTATTTTATAATGAAATTAATTTATAAATAAATACAAGCATGTTGGGATTTGAAGAATAGGCATGTAAGTCTTATTGACTTTGATATCGTTTTAAGAAAACACCTAAATTCAAAATTAAAATTTACAAGGCAACTTTATATTTTCCTAAATTCTTATTGAAAAATACATCAAATATTATGAATGCTCAATGAATTAGCTAGTAAAAATTAACAAGTTATACATGTTTACCTTAAAAAAAGAAGAGAATAAGTGCAAGAGCAACAAAAACATGAAAGTTCTTCATTGCTATTCTTCTATAAATTTGTATTAAAAAATAAAAAAATTAAGGTGATAGGACTTCATCCTTATTTGAAACATATTTATAGTACTTTATTTATAAAATTCTTTCCCATTACAATTCAAATTCAAGATATATAACAAGATTTTCATATCAAAATAACCTAAGTTACTTAATTAATATAGAAATTCAACATTTTAGTTACATTACCATATTAAATATGTGTTCTTAATTATTTTTAAAAGGAAAGTAAAATAATATTAGTTTGACTAATTAGCCTCTAGAAACATTATTTTTTAACAGTTTCATATTTTTATAATAGTTGTTGAAAATAAGCTAGTAAAATAAAAACAAATTATAATTATATCTTTTAAATATCATGATATTCACATCTCTTATAACATGTTATTAAAACAAATTGAACCTTTAAATTAGTCGAAATAGTAAGAAAATTTAATATTAATTGTCCATCTTTTTTTTTTGTTGAAATTATTTACCTCAACCTTTTTCAAACAATAAAGCCGAGTTTAGCAAAAAAAAAATTGATATTAAAATTACATTACAAACCTATTTTTCATTATAAATTTTTGCAAACCTAAAACCTTTTTTCTCTAGTTGAAACCTTGGATGTGGATATGATAGTACTAACAATGTTTAAAGAAAAACATTGATTCCAATAGCATTTTCTCTTCAAATATCTAATATACCCCAAACACTAGACATCAAATCCAAACACCAAACCCTAATTCTTAAATCCAAACCTTATATAATTGTTATATAATTGGTTTCTAAATCATAAATCCAAATCTTGAAATTCATGGGTAATATTATTACTATCATGTTTTTGTATCTAATGAAATGCTTGCCATTCTTTTGGTATGGCTTTTAGATGGGTCAAGTCAAATAAGTCATCACTCTTTCTAGTGGTAAGGTTATTGAAAAACCAACTCTTGAACCTTATAAGAAAGATAATGAGTCAATCTCTGAGGGTAAGGAAGAGGTTGAATTTGAATATTTCAAACAAAAAGTAATTCCCTACGAGCACTTCTATTTTCTCATGCCATGACGAAATAAAGAAAAGTCAATCACAACTCTAAAATATTTAAAACTTTCAAACAGATAAGGATCAATATATCTTTCTTTGAAGCTATTAAACATATACCTTTCTATACTAAATGTTTTACAGATCAGTAGACTGTGAAGAGAAAATTGAATGTGAAAAAGAAAGTTTTTTTAGCTGAACAAGTGTCGTCCTTTAGAATAATAATAATTTGAAATATAAAAGCTTTAGTTGTCTTACAGTTTATTGCTTTATTGGAGAACATAAAATTGTAAAAGCTTTACTTGATCTTGGAGCTAGTTTGAATTTATTTCTATATTCAATTTTTTAAAGTTTTAATCTAGGTAAGTTAAAACCTACTTATGTAACTCTCTTACTTATTAATAGATCTATAAAAGTGCCTAAAGAAATAATTGAAGATATTTTAGTACAAGTCAATAAATTCATTTATTCTATGGATTTTATTATCTTAGACATATAACCTGTTGAAGCATATAATTTATTTCCTGTTATTTTAGGACGTTCGTTTCTCACAACTTTTAATACATTGATTAATTGTAGGAATAGACTAATAAAACTATCATTTGAAAACATGACATTAAATATAAATATTTTTTACAATTACAAGCAACCTGAAGATGATAATGATTTAGAGAAAGTGAAGTTTATTGAAAGATTAGTTCATAATCAATTTTAAACCATTTCCAGCAAAACTGAAATTGATAAATCTAATGATTTATAAATGATTTATTTTCAAGAAAAATCAAAAGCAATTAATTGGAGACCACAAATTAAGGAATTTCCATCATGAGCAATTAAGTCCATACCTTCAAGTGTTCAACCACCCAAACCTGATTTGAAGTCGTTACCATTCAATCTTAAATACTCATTTTTGAAAGAAAATAAAACTTTTCTAGTAATAATCTCTTCCAAACTTAATGCACATAAAAAAGATAAGTTATTACAAACTTTGAAAATGCATTAGGATGGACCATAACTAACATAAAAGGAATTGGTCATTTGATTTGCACAAAAAGAATTTATTTGGAGAAAAATGTTAAACCTTCTAGAGAAATGCAACGAAGACTTAATCCAAATATGAAAGAAGTAGTGAAAAATAAAGTTATTAAACTCATAAATAATTGAATCATTTATTTTATTTCTAATAGAAAATGAGTAAGTCTTATCCAAGTTGTACCCAATGAGTTTGGAATCACTATGATAACAAATAAGAACAATGAGTTAATTCTAACTAGAATTATTACTGGTTGGTGCATTTACATTAACTATAGAAAACTTAATTCATTATCTATAAAAAATCATTTTTATTTACCTTTCATGGAGTGAATATTAGAAAGAATTACAGGTTATAAATTTTATTATTTTCTAAATGATAATTTAGGTTACAACCAAATTGAAATTACATTGAAAAATCAAGAAAAGATTACTTTACATGTCTATTTGGTAATTTTTCATATCAAAGGATGCCTTTTTGGATTATGTAATTAACCAGTCACATTTCAAAGATGCATGCTCAGTATATTTAGTGATATTTTTGAACATTTTCTTGAGATTTTTTATGGATGATTTTTTTATTTTTGACGATTCATTTTGTGATTGTTTGACTATCTGAGAAAGGTTTTGAGCAGGTGTGAAGAGAAGAATCTTGTACTGAATTAGAAAAAATATCACTTTATAGTAACAAATAGCATTGTACTTGGTCACATTATTTCATCGAAAAGAATTGAAGTTGACTAATCTAAAATCGAGTTAATTGTTAACTTGCCAATACCAAAATCTAGTAAAAATGTTAGATCATTCTTAAGACATGTTAGTTTTTATAGAAGGTTCATTAAAGATTTTAGTGTAATATCTAAGCCTTTAAGTAACCTTCTAACAAAGGATAATATTTTTAAATGAACTGAACATTGTGAAGAAACTTTTGTTAAAGTTAAAAACTTGCTTGCTTTTGTTCCTGTCATTCAACCTCCTGATTAGTCATTATCTTTTGAAATAATGTGTGATGCTAGTGATTATATCATGGGTGCTGTTTTGGGACAAAGAAAAGATAAGAAAGCTTATATGATTTACTATGCAAGTAAAACTTTAAATAGTGCTCAAATGAATTATACCATCATTGAAAAAGAATTACTTGCAGTAGTATTTTCATGTGAAAAGTTTAGATCTTATTTTATTGGCTTACTTGTTGTTTTTAGTGATCATACAACATTAAAATATCCTTTTTCTATGAAAGATTCCAAGAATAGAGTAGTGTAGTGGATTTTGTTACTTCAAGAATTTGATATCACAATCAAAGATAAAAAAAAACATCTAAAATATTGTTATAAATTATTTGTCAAGATTTACAACAAATTCAAAAACTAATATCACACTAACTGATGACTACTTTCTCAATGAATTTTTACTTTCTGTCTCTACAATGCCTTAATTTGCTAATATTGTTAATTTTCTTGTTTCAGGAAAATTGTCAGCTCATTGGAGTACCTAAGATAAAAGTAAGTTTTTAAATGAAGTGAAGAACTTTTGTTGGGATGATCCTGACTTATTCAAATATTGTCCTGATAAAATATTTCAAAGATACATTCCTAACAATGAAGTAAGTAGTGTCATTAAATTTTATCATTCTGAGACATATAAGAGTCATTTCTCATAAAACATAATTGCAAAAATCTTACAATGTGGATTTTATTAGCTTACCATATTCAAGGATACGTATGTATTCTGCAAAACTTGTTAAAATTGTCAAAAAGTTAATACTAGTCAAAACGTTTTGTTTTATAATTTTCTACTCTATTTATTCCTTAGAGAGCTAAGATCAAGATAGAGCGATCTATTTATTGAGAAACATGTGTATCCTTATAGAGCCTTTGACATTGAGAATCTAAAAAATAATAATATTTTTAAGATAAATGGACATTATTTGTAAACTTACTTTGATAATTTTTCCAGTGAAAATGAATCTATTAATTTGAATATTCAAATAGATAATGGTTGATTATTTTATTTTTCTCACATTGTTTTTATGTTTTGTTTTTGTGTGACTATTTGTTTGCTAGTCTCTCTCACCCCTATTAAATAAGAGATAACGGTACTCTGTGACTCTTAAGTCATTTCTTTTAATTTCCTATAATAACTGGTATTTGTGTATATATTTATTCAATTTCTTGTTCTTTCTCTTTTCTTTGCATCTCTTTTCAACTTCTCATCTTAAAAAATGGACACCACTTTTAAAAATTTGAAAAAGTATTTTCCCATTTTACCTGAAAATACGATTAAAAAAAATTACCGAGCTATGTGTGCAAGACTGAGATTATTAATAAACTATGAAATTCTTGAAGATATTTACTTGCTAATTGAAGTAAAGGTCTGATTATCAGGTGAGTCTTTTAATTCTTTTATTTCACATATGCTTGAGACAAGTAAAAACACTTTTGCAAAGAAAAGTCATTCAAAACGACTAAAAGTCTATCATCAATATGCTAAATGGACTTGTAATATATAATGTTGTTCTTTAGAAATGATATCTGTGAACCGTGAAGATAAAATACAATTCATTAAGGATGACCTGAGTAAAAAGTCTTTTGATAATCTTTTATTAACTTTTGAGATACATCCTAGTGGAGATGTGTATTGTACAATTCATGATTTATGAACCTTTTTTCATAAAGATCATGATCGATGTAGTCATGAGAATTTAACTAAAAAAAACCTTGTCTGTCAATTTTTAAGAAAAATGAATGGAAAGTTTATCCCTGACTCATAAAAGGTGTTTAAGCCGTTTTTAGATGTAAAACCAAAAGAAGATGTGAGTCACATTCACAACTATGATTAGAGTCTTAGTTTGGAAAAATTTATGTCTTTTAGTTTTATTAATAGCATAATATTTTGTTTTGTTCTTATATTTGTTATTTCGATACTTCGCATGATGTCTTCTATATTCTACCTTTCTCTCTTAGGACATTAAGCACAATGTCTTGTTTTAGTTAAGGAGGAAATGGTATTAGTTTATATTAAAAGCAAAAATAAATTGTATTTTCTATTTTATAAATCATTTGTAAAACGTTATTATTAAAATGGCAAAGCAAGGAGAAATTTAATTGACTCTTGATATGCATCTTAGTAAATATTTTTTAATGGTTATTTACAATATTCATAACAAGGTCTATCACACACTTATTGTGAAATATTTAAATTTACAGACTCTTGCATTATTATCAATTGATTTTACTCATATACTCATTTAACTAGTATTCTTAAACCTTTATTTTCACACACACACTTTAATATATGATTGTGGAATGCATATTAAATTATTATATTATTTCTATTTTTTTTATTAAAGGTAACAACTAAGAGAATGAGATAATATATAATTTGAGAAAAAAAAACAAAAGTAAAAGCAAAAAAATGATGATAATAAAAACATAAATAAGTTTGGTTTCGTAGTCTCTCTAACCTAAGCAACTAAGTCTAAAGCAGTGTTTAAACATCTAATACCCTAAATTCAATTGACTTGGGAACTATTCACTTAATGCTTGTTACATGGGTTGAGGAGAAAAGTTTAAGGGAATCAAACATTCCATTATCTACGTCTCATTATCTGCAACCCGAGTTACTAAACTCGTAGGGGTGTCTCAACACTTTATACCTTAAAACCAACTAGTCTAAGAGTTATTAGTTAAAAGCTCGTTACATGGATTAAAGATGCATTGTGTTTTTAAGTTATATGTATATTAATAAAAAAATAAAAAGAGAGAAAAAAAAAGATGATAATCCCAATTCAAGAAAGTTAACTTTATTAGAATAAAAATTTTATTTTCTTCCCAAAAAAGCCTTATAACTATGTGTTGATATATTGGGCATAAAAGAAAGGTTTATGGATATCTTTTTTAAAAAGTATTGAGCAAATATATAATTTTAATGAGAGTTTATTTATGTGGATAGATTAATGTTAGTTGAATGATGAATGCTTTGCTTTGTTGAATTTGCAATTTTTTTTCTTTTTAATACTTTGATTACTAGGGACTAGTGATAAGCTGGTTGAGGTGTGTGATTAGTACTTAAAAGTGCATTTTTATCAAGTTTTTATATCATCATTTTGCGCTTGAAATATCAATAACTCCTTAACTAAAACATGTTTTATAATAACAAGTCTAATACCATAAGAAACCTTTAATTTATAGTAAATTTTCATCTTAAATACAGGCCCATCACATAAATAAAAAGATTGATTGATGAGTTTAAGTATTGAAATTGAAAGGATAAAGAGAGGGTGAAGCTTAAAAAATAAATATTGGTTTCGTCCAAACTAGAACACTATTTGGTAATTGGATTATGACTGGAACTGTAGAACTTGAATTTCGGTTTGCTTTATATGGATGGAAAGCTAAGAAGAATTCCTAAAACTGTCGTAGGAAAGGAAAACTCAATTCTGCCATTTAGAAATTCAAATCTTAGCAACAACGGAGAAGTCTGAATCTGTCCTGCAGCCAAAACATTGTTCAGTGTTTAGCCTATATCTCTAGTTCTAAAAGTCTAAATGACCTTAATTTTTTTTTTCTGAAAATTTGAGATAATTTCTTAGAACTTTCATGATTTAAGTTTGTTATAATTTAAATGTTAGCAATGATATTTTTAACAGATAAAAAGATAGAAATTGTCGCTATGTCAAAAGTTGGTCACCACTCAACAATTAGTTAAATCAATAGTTCTTAATTATGGCCTATAAAAGAAGACATTTACCATGAATTTAGGTATCTTGATTTTCAGATCAAGATCATGTTCTTGCTCTCTTTTTATATTTTTGTAATGCTAAAGTTTTGCATATATTAATCTCTTGTTTATGCTTCTCATTTTTTTTCCTTTACTTAGTTAACTTATATTTTATTTATGTTCTTATCTTGTTTATTTATATTTCTCTTTTTCATTATATTTAGCTAAGTTTATCATGTTAAAATAAAAAGGTTACACTCATCGTGTAAAAATAAATTTAGTATAAACTCAACATAGACTTTAATATTTTATACTAACATGTTTTGTGTTTTTTATTTTATTCACTCTTAATATTTCGATTGTTAAATGGTTAATCTAGATTTATATTGTATAACCTTGATACAACAAATACATGATATTTTAATAGCACAAATCGTATAGTATAACTAACGCATGTGCTATGAAAGAAATTTGATTTATTGTTAAGATAAGTTATAATCATAAATGTCTGAGAACATTTCCAAGTATTAGCATTATTTGAATAAAATAACTAATGTAATCATGTTAGCAATTTATAATATGATTGAAATCTCCTTTATATATGGTTTTCAGTTGAATAATAGGAGTTTATACTATACTTATTTAAAATACCATTAGTAGATCCTCTAACCTTTACAATTGTTTTTATCATTGTTTAATTCTTATATCAATATCACATCTCAAATCTCTCTTTATTATTATTATTATTATTATTATAGTTAACCTACATGTGGTTCAACCCTGATATTATCGAGTTATTTATTACTTTGACACTTCTATACTAGAGAAAAAATATTAATCTTTTAGTCGTGTTAATAAATGATGAGCAATAAATTATCAAAGACAAATGATTCATCCATAACAATTAATAATCTTTCATTGTTTTATTTTAAGCATAATATTTTTATCATTACCACGCATGCGAGGACTTTGAATTAAAAAAAATTACAAGTTTGGATATACGTTTAGTATGTATGTTTGTATTTTATTATTATATTTGTGTTGAAAGCAAGTTTATTATTTTATATTTTTATAAATTTAAATGAACCTAGATTTTTATTGAAAATATTTTTATGTTTAGCATGCCTCGTTACAATAAATTAAACATTATTATTCACTAGTTTAATATATTTATAAAATGATTTTAAATTAAAAAAAAAGAGTTAAAAATGAAAAAGGCAATCTAAAATTTAGTGTAAATAGAAGTGGGGTCATACAAGAAACATAAAACATGCAATGCTTGTCTTGGGTCAAATTTGGTGGCTAGCAGCCTATCTTTTTAAATAGCGTGTAATAATTAAATGACGTACAATTCATGTTTTTCAAATCAACTTCACTTTTTATATGTTTTAATTTTTATTTGCATGGGATAACAATATCTAATTATTATTATTATTTTGTTTTTTGAAAAGAAGAAAATGCATAACTGGTGGCAGCGAATGCAGAAATTATAAGAGATCATTTATAATGATCAACGTGTAATATTTTAAAAATCTTTGTTGATTAATTTTATGCATTCCTGACTTGATATTTTAAGTGTTATTAACTATATAAAAATTAAAATATAATTTTGTTTCAAAACAATACAGATACAAATGTTACCATACTTAAATTTTTGGAAGGATAGGTAATTTTTTCTAACAAAATTAATTATGCATTAATTTTCATCTTAAATACCATCAATAAATAATTGATAAAAGAGGCTATTTAGAAACATGATATTAGACCAATCTTTATTGCTATCATCAACCATTTCCGTGCTATTTTCGTTTTGCTCTTTGGTTTTCTTTTCACTTCATAATCTATTCTACAGCTTTAAGTTCTTGTCATGGAGAGAACTTGAGTCTTTTTTAGAATAGTTTAGAAGTTTTGATTGATAATAACATCTTTACTTTAAGGATAAATAATTAAATCCTTGAGAATAATAGGATTTGTTTCCTTTGTTTTAATTTATAAGGATATCTATTTTGTTTTTATAATATAGTTTTTATTAGATATGGGAGGAAATAATATATTTTTTTAACAAAATCAATCATGATCAAATTCACTATAATCACTTAAATGTAATTTATTAAATTTCATTAAATTAAAACTTTCACAAACACAAATATTGAATGAGAATGGTTAAGAATTATTTGCTAAAAAATAATATCAAATAATGATGTCAACTAGAGTTTAGCGTAACAAATTGAAAAACCAACATAAGCTATTTTGCAATTACAAAATGAAAAACAAAGAAGATATTCTAATAAATTTGTCTCAGTATAAAACCTGAGAAACTCATCATATTTTTCTTTTATTGTATGAGCAAGATAATATTTAAAATACAGTTTAACCAATCATTAATTTATTTTTTAAAATTGATAACATTAATGAAATTTAGATGAAAGTGACGGTACATCACAGATGAAAGTGCAAGTGCAAGTGCCAGAAATAACACAGTGCCCACAAGATCCTCCTCTTTTGGGATCTCCATATTTTTTATCACACATTGCAGTGCATTTTTTGTCTGTGCAATTGACCATGGGTTCTGCCCTCACACAAATACGTGATGCCATCACTTTATAATTACCTGTAATAGTTAAATTACGTTTATATAAACTAGCTATTTTATATTTTAATACATTATAATGATAAAAATTTCAAACTTAAATAAATACAGCCACTATTATGATTTCTTACAAAAATATAATTAGTTTGAATTAATTAATCAAGCACACACAACCACTATTTTATAATAAAATTATTTACAAATAAATACAAGCAAACGTCTAAATCCAAAGTTAAAATTTATAAGACAACTTTATATTTTCATAACTTCTTACTGATCGAAAAATGCATTAAACATTATGAATGCTAGCCAGTAAAAATTAATAAGATATGGATGTTTAGCTTGAAAGCAGAAGAGAATAAGTACAAGAGCAACAAATACATGAAAGTTCTTCATTGTTATTCTTCTATAAATTTGTGTTAAAAATAAAAGAATTAAAGTGATAGGACTTCCGGCTTATTTGAAATATATTTATAGTACTTATAAATTATTCCTATAAAGATTCAAATTCGGCTTATTTGAAATATATTTATAGTACTTATAAATTATTCCTATAAAGATTCAAATTCGAGATATATAACAAGATTCTCATACCAAAATAACCTAAGTTGCTTATATAGTATAGATATTCAACATTTTAGTCACATTAACATATTAAATACATCCTTAATTATTTTTAAAAAGAAAATAAAATAATATTAGTCTAAGTGACTAGCCTCTACAAACATTATGTTTTCCACTTTAACGAGTCTTATATTTTTATGATACTTGTTGAAAATAAGCTCATCAACTAAAAAATATATAATTATATATTGTAAATATCATGATACTCACTATTTAGTTCTTTTATAACTTGTTATTCAATCAAACTGATCCTTTAAATTAGTAAGACAAGATAATAAATTAAGTGTTCATTATCATATTTTTCTTTTTTTTTCTTTTGAAATTATTTACCTAAACTTTTTTCAAATGATGAAGCTGAGTTTAGCAAAACAAATTGTGGTATTAAAATTTCTTTGTAAACCTATTTTTATCAATAGTCTAAAATTATATGTTTTACCAAAAAAAATTAATAAATATAGTTAGCTTCACTAAACAATCTATTAACATGAAATAACTAAAACAAATCTAGGGTTTACTATTCAAAACTCATTATGCACATGCTCATAAAATATTATTTTTTCACTGTGAATTTTTTCTTTTTTTTATATATTTTGGTCCTTATAGTTTGCAAAGTTTACAATTCAATCACTAAACCTTTTTTTTTTCACTCTATTTTTCAACACATTTTCAAAAAATGACTCTAAGAAAATGCATTTTGGTGCAATTTATAGCCATTTTATAATTTTTGACATTTTCACTTATCATTT
This sequence comes from Populus ilicifolia, assembly GCA_015708895.1. Classification (NCBI taxonomy): domain Eukaryota; kingdom Viridiplantae; phylum Streptophyta; class Magnoliopsida; order Malpighiales; family Salicaceae; genus Populus; species Populus ilicifolia. Next base: position 379,740 of record SRLM01000331.1, on the reverse strand, counting down.
TAATATTTGATAGTTTAATAAAAAATTCATTAGGTGGAATGATGAACAATTAAGGAAAGAGGGATCAAATGAACACAAGTTTTACCCCTATCTAACCAATTAAAAGATAAAAATAAAAAAAATAACAAAGGAGAAAAGATGACAAAGTTGTAGAAGGTTAGAAAAGATAAAGTGGTAAGAAGGGATTAAAGAATATATATATAGTGGTAAAGAATATGTGTGTGTGTAAACAGTAAATAGGTGAAAGGTTTTATAGAAAAAAGTTTAAAAATAAATTATAAAGAAAAGAAAAAAGATAAAAGGTAGGCAAAAAAAAAAGAATTGGAAATGGGAAGAGGAAAGAAGAGAGACCATCACCACCTATCTTTCTCCCTCTTAACCACACTGTTTGACCAATCACCATGCTAACTAGTCATTTCCTAAACCTGAACCATTGCATCAACCATACCGTGAAAAGAGAAGAATAAACTAAGAGAGAGAAAGAATAAGATAAAAGACTAAAACTTTTGGTAGTTAAACTTCATACATAGATAAGGGTGAAGTTCATTGTCAATGTAAAAGGAGAAAAGAAGTGGTGCATTTAGTCCAACAATTGATGCACTTTTATTTTTTGTCAAAGCATGTAGATACACATTATAATCTAAAAGTGAAGGCAACGTGTGGAGTTTACGTAATAACATTTCCATTCTTTGTTTCAACAACTTCTAGTTGACTCCAACCATTATAAAAATTGATTTCGAACCCCAAAATAAATATTTTATGATTTTTAATCTATTATTGATTTAGTATAAATGATTGTGATGAAAATCATAAATGTTAGGATCCAATACTCTGTAATATGGTTAAGAGGATCTGGATTGATTTTGATTTATTCAAGATGTAATGATTTGGTCACAGTATAATTTTTAGTGTGATTATTTGAGCTTGTTTGGTTGCATGAATGGTTTTACTGCATTGTTTTTTCATATATTAATGATTTTATTGTTCATTAATCTTTCTTATAGCAGATTGATTGTTAGTAGAGATTGTTATCAGGTACTGATTTGTAAATAATAAAATTATTTAATACATTATATTATTGTGTTTAAATATTTTCAAGATTGTTTTCCTTCTAGTTTTGTCATGTTAATAATTTTATTGTTTATTTATCCTACTTATGTCTAATGGACTATTATCGGGTATTGTCATTGAATTTTGATTTGGAGATAATAAAGTTGCTTAATACATTATATTATTATGTTTAAAATATTTTCAAGATTTTTTTCTCATAATTTTTTCGTGTATTAATGATGTTGTTATTCATGTATCCTATATATGGAAAATAACAATCACCATGCCTTATCATAGGACACTCATTAGTAAATAATGCAATTACTTAATATATTATATTATTTTATTTAAAATATTTTAAAGATTGTATTCCTCATAATTTTTTCGTATATTAATGATTTTGTTGTTTATTGATCTTACCTTTGACAACTGGACTATCATCAGTTATTGTCATAGGAAGTTGATTAACGGGTAATGTAATCATTTATTATATTCAAAATATTTTCAAGATATCATACATTCATCGGATTTTTTTCAAATAATAAAAAAATATAACAATAAATATTTTTCCTTTTTTTAGTAATTCTGAACTGGTGGATTCGATTTTGCTTCCAACAATACTTTTTAAAGCTGCTTTTCTAGCCATCTAGTCAATCACCTGTAAAAAATAAAGTCACCTATGGCGACAATATTGTTTTTAAAATTGTAAATATAAATATTTTTCAAACTTGTTATGATCTATTTTTGTTACCCCAATTCTAAAAACAGGGAAAGAAAAAAAACTCAAAAAATATGTTTTTGATATATTTGCACCCATTTTGTAATCTTTGATGTCATTTCAAAAAATTCAAAATCCAAAATATATTTTTGATGCATTTTAGTCATTAACATATCTATTTCTTGATTCTTGATTATTTTTCTTATTGAATTGATGTTAGCGTTGTTAAAAATTAAACTTGATTTCTAGTTCTAAAAAGTAAAGGAATTATTTAACCTATTGAATTAAATTAAGTGGTTGATTGGTTCAATTGGCAAAATATGATTTTTGTTCAAATTATGATTTTTTTGTATTGGTTTAATTTTTTAATTATTTAAAATGTTATAATCATAAAAGGACTTATAATTCAACATTATTAAAAGAAAGCACAAAAGAGAGAGAGAATATTTAAAAGAGCTTAAAAAGAAACACTTAATAAAAATATATCTTCCTCTCAATCTTCTTCTTGTTCTTGAGTTTTTGACGTTGCATTATTTTTTTTTATCTTCAACCACACCAATCTTTCTTCCAACAAATGGTATCAGAGCTTATTTTGATTATTTATCACCCCTTCGTCAGCCTTATTTCCCCTTCCCTGGCTTCGTCTTCATCTCTCCACATTTCCACTGTTCGTGCATGAACATTCACCACAGTTCCAGTGGAAAAATTAAAAAAAATTCCAAAATCATTTAAAAAATATGTAATTTTCTTGCATATTTTTCTATCAATTTTTCTAATATAAAGTTATATATGTACACTGTAAAATATAAATCTGGTAATAAAATACTAGTTTTCTCCAAAATATTTAAAAAAATTCAAAATATTTTCAAAAAAAATATTTTGTTGCATACAGCCAAATCCTGAAATTTTTCTAAGCATATTTTTCATTAAAAAAAATTACATCTTTTTCTTGTTTAAAAAATCAAAAAATAGATATCATAACCAATTTATGATTATCTATTAAGATTTGGCCAACATGTCAAAATCTTTTTTCAATCTTTTTTTTTTAAGATCCAAATATAGACTTTAATATTTGTGGGGTGTAAATTACACAATAAAGTACACCCTTAGATATTAAAGATACAAGATGTAAATAAATACGATGTTAAAATTCAGATTTTAAAATAGTTAGGATTTAACCCAATAAAATAGAAATTCTCTCATAAAAAGAGATTTGCTTTAAACCTTAGAAAAGACCACCGAAAAGAAACCCGACTTAAAAAAAATGATCAAACAATAATCCAGCTTACCTTAGGTAGGGTACACTAGGGATGATACGTCTTCCCCTTACACAACCAGTTCCTAACTCAAATTCTCGCAGACCATAGTTTCCTAGTGACCATAATACTAGGTGATGACTCCTAAACATTAATCATAGTTCTATGATTAAATTCAGAAAACCTTCCCAACACATCATACCTCACATCAGAGGCACAATAAGAGCCTTTGCCATCACCAAACGACATCACATCAACTCACATTGTGTGATAGTTAGCAATGATATTTTTGATAGACAAGAAGATAAAGATTGTCACCAAGTCAAGAATTAGTCACCACTTAAGAATTAGTCATCAAATCAATAGTTTTCAATTTTGACATATAAAAAGAGGTATTTTCCATGCATTTAGGCATTTTGATTTTCATATCAAGATTATGTTCTTGCTCTCTCTTTATTGTAATGTTTAAGTTTTGCTTATATTAATCTCTTGTTTATACTTCTAATTTGCTTTCCTTTCCTTTATTTAATTAACATATATCTTATTTATGTTTTTATCTTATTTATTTATGTTTATCTTTTTTCATTATGTTTTGTTAAGTTTTGATTAGTACTCAAAAGTGCATTTTTATCATGGTTTTATATTATTATTTTGCACTTGAAGTATCAATAACTCTTGAACTAAAGTACGTTTTATAATAATCTATCTAATAATATAAGATACCTTTAATTTGTGGTAAATGTCCATTTTAAATGCAGGTCTATCACATAAATGAAAGGATTGATTGATGACTTTAAGAACTTCAATTGCAAAGGCAAAGAGATGATCAACCTTAGAAAAGAGATGTCGGTGCAATCCAAACTGGAACACTATTCGGTAATTGGGTCATATTTGGAGCTATAGATCTCAGATTTAGGTCTACTTTATATGGATGTAAAGGTAAGACATAAGCCTACAACTTTCATATGGAGCCTAAGATCTGAAAAGGTCATTTTCAAGTTCAAATTATTGTAACAACAAAGAAGCCCGAATCCGTCCTCCAGCCCGAACACTGTTCAGTATTTTGGCCATATCTGGAGTTCTAGAAGTCAAAATGAGCTGAATGTTTTACACAAGAAAGCTGAGACAATTTCCGAGAACTTTCATGTTTTCAAGTGGCTCTAATTTTGACGTCATCAATGATGTTTTGGGCAGACAAGAGAAGATAAGGATTGTCACCAAGTCAAGGGTTGGCCACCTACTCATCAATTAGTCATCAAATCAATAGTTCCCAATTTTGGCCTATAAAAGGAGGCATTTGCCATGCATTGAGACATCTTGGTGTCCAGATCAAGATCATGTTCTTGTTTTCTCTCTTTGTGTTTTTTATGCTTTGTTTTCATTAATATCAAGTTTATGCCTTTCATTTCCTTTCCTTTACTTAGTTAACTTTTATGTTATTTTGTTTGTCTATTTTTCTTTCTTTCATTATGTCTAGCTAAGTTAATTATGTCAAGGTGAAAAGGTTACACTAATGGTGTAAGAATAAGTATGGTATAAACTTAATATGGACTCTAATGTTTAATACTAACATGTTTTATATTTGTTATCGTGTTCACTCTTTAATACTTTGCTTGTTAAATGACTAATCTTGATTTATGTTGTATAACAATTGGTACAACAAATGCTTGGCACTTTCATAGCTCATAATGTATGGTATAACCAACACCTAAGCTATGAATGAAACTTGATTTGTTGTTAACATAAATTATAATTATGAATACCTAACAACATTTACAAGTATTAACATTATTCGAATAAGATAACAAATGTAATCATGTTAACAATTTATAATATGATTGAAACCTAATTTGTGTGTGGTTTCTAGTTGAATAATAAGAGTTTATACTATACTTGTTTGATATACCATTAGTTGATCATTTAACCTTGACAATTATTTTTATCATTATTTAATCCTTATATTAATATCACATCTCAAAGCTCTCTTTATTATTATTATAATAATATAGTTAACCTCCTTGTGGTTCAACCTCAGTTTTATCGGGTTATTTATTACTTTGACACTCCTGCACGTAGGAAAAGATATTAATCTTTTGGTCGTATTGACACGACAAAAAGATTGATGTCTTCTCCCAAGTGCAGGAGTGTCGAAGTAATAAATAACCCAGCAAGACCGGGGTCGAACCACAGGGAGGTTATTGTACAAATTATAAATA
>SRLM01000331.1:335692-371398 GCA_015708895.1 Populus ilicifolia | reverse complement strand
TAGAGCCACTTGAAAACATGAAAGTTCTAGGCAATTGTCTCAGCTTTCTTGTGTAAACAATTCAGCTCATTTCGACTTCTAGAACTCTAGATATGGCCAAAATACTGAACAGTGCTCGGGCTGAAGGACAGATTCGGGCTTCTTTGTTGTTGTAACAATTTGGACTTGAAAATGACCTTTTTAGATCTTGGGCTCCATAGGAAAGTTGTAGGCCTATGTCTTACCTTTCCATCCATATAAAGTAGACCTAAATCTGAGATCTATAGCTCCAGATATGACCCGATTACCAAACAGTGTTCCGGTTTGGATTGCACCGACATCTCTTTTCTAAGCTTGATCATCTCTTTGCCTTTGCAATTGAAGTTCTTAAAGTCATCAATCAATCCTTTCATTTATGTGATAGACCTGCATTTAAAATGGACATTTACCATAAATTAAAGGTATCTTATATTATTAGATAAATTATTATAAAACGTACTTTAGTTAAGGAGTTATTGATACTTTAAGTGCAAAATGATGATATAAAACCATGATAAAAATGCACTTTTAAGTACTAATCACGTATCAACAAATAATGAGCAATAAATTCTCAAGGACAAACGATTTATCCTTGACAAGTAATAATCCTTCATTGTTTTATTTGAAGCATAATATTTATATATGTTAGGATACATGCTAAGACTTTGAATTATTATAAATTATAAGTTTGGATATATGTTTGGTATGCATTTTTGTATTATGTTATTATATTTGTGTTGAAAGCAAATTTATTATTTGTTATTATTTTGCATACTTATAAATTTAAACTTGTATGAACCCTAGATTTTTCTTAAAAATATTTTTATGCTTAGCATGCCTTGTTATAATAAATTAAATAATATTGTTCACTAGTTTAATATATTTATAAATTTATTTTAAATTAAAAAAAAAGTAACAGTTCAAAATGAAAAGAAAAGGAAAAAAGGCCATCTAAAATTTTATGACTCGGGAGCCTTCGGTAGTGTCAATGGAAGTGGGGTTCTACAAGAAACATGAAATGCTTGTCTTGGGTCAAATTTGGTGGCTAGCAGCCTATCTTTTTAAATAGCGTGTAATAATTAAATAACATACAATTCACGTTTTTCAAATCAACTTCACATTTTATATGTTTCAATTTTTATTTGTATGGGATAACAATATCTAATTATTATTATTATTATTATTGAAAAGAAGAAAATGCATAAATGGTGGTAGCCAATGTAGAAATTATAAGAGATAACGTGTAATATTTTAAAAATCTTTGTTGATTAATTTTATGCATTCCTGAGTTGATATTTTAACTGTTATTAAATATATAAATATTAAAATATAATTTTTTTCAAAAAAATAAAGATAAAAATGTTACCATACTTAAATTTTTGGAAGGATAGGTAATTTTTTCTAACAAAATTAATTATGCATTAATTTTTATCTTAAATACCATCAATAAATAAATGATAAAAGAGGCTATTTAGAAACGTGATATTAGAGCAATCTTTATTGCTATCATCAACCATTTACGTGCTATTTTCTTTTTGCTCTTTGGTTTTCTTTTCACTTCATAATCTATTCTACAGTTGTAAGTTCTTGTCATGGAGAGAACTTGAGTCTTTTTTAGAATAGTTTACAAGTTTTGATTGATAATAATATCTTTCAAGGTATTGTTCTTATAATCTTTTAAGAATAATTGAATGGGACCTTTTATATCAAATGACATGCAATTTTACTTTAAAGATAAATAATTAAATCCTTGAGAATAATGTGATTTGTTTCCTTTGTTTTAATATATTAGGATATCTATTTTGTTTTTATAATATAATTTTTATTAGATATGGGAGCCAATAATGTAATTTTTCAACAAAATCAATCATGATCAATTGACTATAATCATTCATCACCAATCAACCTATTTTTTTCAGTTGAGCTTAAATATAATTTATTAAATTTTATTGAATTAAAACCTATATATCGTTAATTAAAACTTGCACAAACACAAACATTGAATTAGAATGGTTAAGAATTATTCGCTAAAAAAAATATCAAATAAAGATGTAAACTAGAGCTTAGCATAATAAATTGGAAAACCAACATAAGCTATTTTGCAATTATAAAATGAAAGATGAAGAAGATATTCTAATAAATTTCATCATATTTTTCTTTTATTATATGAGCAAGATAATATTTGAAGTACAATTTAACCAATCATTAATTTATTTTCTAACATTGATAACATTAATGAAATTTAGATGCAAGTGGCGGTACATCACAGATGAAAGTGCAAGTGCAAGTGCCAGAAATAACACAGTGCCCGCGAGATCCTCCTTTTTTGGGATCTCCATATTTTTTGTCGCACACGGCAGTGCATTTTTCATCTGTGCAATTGACCATGGGTTCTGCCCTCACACAAATACGTGATGCCATCACTTCATAATTACCTGTAATGATTCAATTATGTTTATATAAACTAGCTATTTTATATTTTGCTACATTCTAATGATAAAAATTTCAAACTTAAATACTTTTCATAGGCTTTAATATCATAAAATTATTGTGATTTCTTACAAAAATATAATTAGTTTGAATTAATTAATCAAGCACACAACAACCATTATTTCATAATAAAATTAATTTATAAATAAATAAAAACAAACGTCTAAATCAAAAGTTAAAATTTACAAGACAATTTTATATTAAATATTATGAATGTTAGCTAGTAAAAATTAATAAGTTATAGATGTTTACCTTGAAAGCAGAAGAGAATAAGTAGAAGAGCAACAAATACATGAAAATTCTTCATTGTTATTCTTCTATAAATTTGTGTTAAAAATAAAAGAATTAAAGTGATAGGACTTCCTGGTTATTTGAAACATATTTATAGTACTTTTCTTATAAATTATTTTTATAAAGATTTAAATTTAAGATATATAACAAGATTCTCATACCAAAATAACCCAATTTACTTATATAGGATAGATATTCAACATTTTAGTCATATTAACATATTAAATATATATCCTTAATTATTTTAAAAAAGAAAGTAAAATAATATTAGTCTGAGTAATTAGCCTCTACAAACATTATTTTTTCCACTATAAACGAGTCTTATATTTTTTATGATATTTGTTGAAAATCAACTTATCGACTAAAAAATATATAATTATATATTGTTAATATCATGATCCTCACTATTTAGTTCTCTTATAACTTGTTATTAAAACAAACTGATTCTTTAAATTAGTAAGACAAGTTAATAAATTAAGTGTCCATTATCATTTTTTTCTTTTATTTTTTCTTTTAAAATTATTTACCTAAACTTTTTTTCAAACGATGAAGCTCAGTTTAGCAAAATAAATGGTGGTATTAAAATTTCTTTGTAAACCTATTTTTATCCATGGTTTAAAATTGTATGTTTTCCCCCCTAAAAAAATTAATAAATATAGTTAGCGTCACTAAACAATCTATTAACATGAAATAACTAAAACAAATCTAGGGTTTACTATTTAAAACTCATTATGCACGTACTCATAAAATATTATTTCTTCATTGTGAATTTTTTTCATTTTTTTTATATTATGGTCGTTATAGTTTGCAAAGTTTACAATTCAGTCACTAAACCTTTTTTTTCCTTACTCATTTTTTACTCTATTTTTCAACATATTTTCAAAAAATGACTTAAATAAAAAAGCATTTTTGGTGCAATTTGTGGCCATTTTATAATTTTGACATTTTCACTTATCATTTTAATATTGGAGAATTTAAAAAAAAAATCATTGAGTGGAATTATGAACAATTAAGGAAAGAGGGACCAAATGAACACAAGTTTTACCCCTATCTAAGCAATTAAAAGACAAAAACAAATAGAAGAAAAAATGACAAAGCAGGTATAAAAAGATAAAATGGTAAGAAGGAATTAATGAATATATATAAAGTGGTAAAGAATATGTTTATGTGTATGTGTGTAAATAGTTAACTGGTAAAAGATTTTATGGAGAAAAGTTGAAAGATAAATTATGAAGAGAAATAGAAAAAAGATAGGCAAAAAAGAAGAAGAAAGAATTAGAATTGGAAAAAGGGAAGAAAAGAAATCACCACCACCTATCTTTCTCCCTCTCAACCACACTAATTAACCAATCACCATACTAACTAGCCATCTCCTCAACTTGAACAACTTGAACCACTGTAACAATCATATTATGAAAATAGAAGAATAAACTAAGAAAGAGAAAGAATAAGATAAAAGACTAAAACTTTTACTAGTTAAATTCCATACATAGATGGGGGTGAAGTTCATTGTCAATGTAAAAAGAGAAAAGAAGTATTGCATTTGGTCCAACAATTGAAGCACCTTCATTTTTTGCCAAAGCACGTCGACACACATTATAATCTAAAAGTGAAGGCAATGTGTGGAGTTCATGCACTAACATTTCTATTTTTTATTTCAATAACTTTTAATTTCGAACCCCAAAACAAATATTTTGTTATTTTTGAATGATTTTTAATCTATTATTGATTTAGTATAAATGATTGTAATGAAAATCGTAAGTGTTAGGATCCAATACTTTGCAATATGGTTAAGAAGATCTAGATTGATTTTGGTTTATTCAAGACATAATGATTTGGTCACGGTATAATTTTAGTGTGATTATTACTTGAACTTGTTTGGTTGCATGAATGGTTTTACTGCATGATTTTTTCATGTATTAATGATTTTATTGTTCATTGATCCTACTTATAGCAGATTGATCATTAATAGAGATTGTTATTAGGTACTGATTTGTAGATAATAAAATTATTTAATACATTATACTATTGTGTTTAAAATATTTTCACGATTGTTTTCCTCCTAGTTTTGTCATGTTAATAATTTTGTTGTTTATTTATCTTACTTATGACAAATGGACTATTATCGGGCATTGTCATTGTATTTTGATTTGGAGATAATAAAGTTACTTAATACATTATATTACTATGTTTAAAATATTTTTAAGATTTTTTTCTCATAATTTTTTCATGTATTAATAATTTTGTTATTCACATATCCTATATATGGAAAATAATAATCAACATGCCTTATCATAGGGTGCTGATTAGTAAATAATATAATTGCTTAATACATTATATTATTTTATTTAAAATATTTTAAAGATTATATTCCTCATAAATTTTTCATGTATTAATAAATTTGTTGTTCATTGATCTTACTTTTGACAAATGGTCTATCATCAGGTATTGTCATAGGAAGTTGATTAATGGATAATGTAACCATTTAATACATTACATTATTATATTCAAAATATTTTCAAGATATCATACTTTCATTGTATTTTTTTTCAAATAATAAAAAAATATAATAATAATTTTTTTCTTTTTTTTAAGTAATTTTGAACTGGTGGATTCGATCATGCTCCTAACAATACTTTATAAAGTTACTCTTTAGCCATCTAATCAATCACCTGTAAAAAATGAAGTCACATATGGTGACAATATTGTTTTTAAAATTATAAATATAAATATTTTTCAAACTTCTTATGATCTAATTTTCTTACGCCAATTCTAGAAAACAAAACTCAAAAAAATGTGTTCTCGTTATATTTGCGCCCATTTTGTAATCTTTGATGTCATTTTAAAAAATTCAAAATCCAAAATATATTTTTTATGCATTTTAGTCATTGACATATCTATTTCTTAATTCTTAATTACTTTTTTTATTGAATTGATGTTAGCATTATTAAAAATTAAACTCAATTTCTAGTTTTTCTAAAAAGCAAAGGAACTAGTCGACTATTGAATTAAATTAAGTGGTCAATTGGTTCAATCGGCAAAATATGATTTTTGTTCAGATTATGATTTTCTTGTATTAGTTTAATTTTTTAATTATTTAAAATTTTATACCCATAAAAGGACTTGTAATTCAACATTATTAAAAGAGAACACGAAAGAGAAAGAATATTTAAAAGAGCTTAAAGAGAAACACTTAACAAAAATATATCTTTCTCTCTATCTTCTTCTTGTTCTTGAGTTTTTGACTTTGCATTATTGTTTTTTTATCTTCAACCACACCAATCTTTCTTCTAACAAATGGTATTAGAGCTTATTTTGATTATTTATCTTGGTTAATATATATTTCAAACCTCAATGCCCTCGTTTGATATAAGATCATTATAAAATTTAGTGTATTCATGGAAAACTTGGCTAGGATTCCAAGATATATGAGAAATGGTTGAAAAGAGCTTTGATGAGCCTATAAAAGAAGGAATATTCACTTCAATCTAGAAGGAGATTGATGAAAAAAAAATGAAGGATTAACAAGCACTCATAATCATTCACTAATTTTTGGATTATGCCACTTTTGAGATAGAGACAAACATAGCCATCGTCAAACAAGCATGGAAAGTTTCACGATAACTAAACTAAAAAGCTAACAATGTGAGAAATGTACATCTACAAAAGCTATGTAATGACTTTGAAAAGTTATATATTCTTCAATTAGAGAATATTTCAAAATACTTTATAAGAATATTATTCATATATAATCAAAAAGATATGGGAAGAAGATATTATAGTAACTTGGATATTGTTATATTAGGGTTTTTGTTACTCCACAATTGAATCATAACCTTTTTTACCTAGATCACCATAGGAACTTGTAATATGGACAATTCTAGGTCCAATATTATTGAATTAAATGATAAAATGAAACTTGAATGTGTATGTATGTATGTGTGTGTGTATTTGTAAGAGTAAAATGTGTGTTTGTATCTGTGTTTGTGTTAATAGAATGGTGTTATTATAGGGATTTAGATATGGATCCAAAGGTCATAATAAAATGATGAATATGATAAATTTATCATGTGTTGAGAGGGGATACTATCATAGCTAGCCGAAGTAAGAGTAAGGACTTCATGTGGAACACATAGGTATATCATCATACCTTGATAATTTTATTTGTATTAGTTGAATTGTTGTAACTACAAGTTTTTTAAATATGCAATTCATGAATATTAAATGAAAGAAAAGAAGAGGGAAAGAAAGGAAAGAAAGGAAATAAATTTTGACTTGATTAGTTATCTAAAGTAATTTGGAAGATAATAATATCATTGTGAGACATTGATATCGACATTTATTTAGATAGAAATATATTGATTAAAAACTTGATTAGCGATTCCTAAAATCGAGACTAATGATATTAATAGGGTTTTATTCAATAGGGTTTTATGGATATCGATATTAATAAGATGAAATTAAAGTGTTGAAAATAAACTTGATTAGTTATTTCAGGTTCGGAAAACTAATGGTACCAATGATTTACAGTGATATCTGCATTTCTTAAATATGATTAGTCATTTTTTATATGAAAAATTAATGATATCAAGAATGATTATTAGTATCGGTATTTAATTGGACTTAATTAGTCCTTTCATGTATGGAAAACTAATGATCTCAATGAGGTTCATTGGTATCGATATGAACATGAAAGGAATTTGCAGAAATGAACTTGATTAGCTATTACAGAAAAATAGGGAAAGCTAATGATATGAATGTGAACATATTGGCAATGACACATACTTGAAAACTTGATTAGCTATCCAATGGAATGTAAGCTAATGATACCAAGTGGATTGGTATTGACATACCCCTGATTAATTATACTTGAGATAATGGTTAATGATATCAATTTGATATTAATATTGACTTAATTATTTGATGCATTTTATGAGTGAATAATGGTAATGTTAATGCAGATAATTGGAGTAAAAAAGATGATGGAATGATAAGATAATCTATGTATTTTCTCTGATGTAATGATTGTATATTGATCATTCAATTCGTTGATGTTTTGTTCAGGACTATCACACTCATACCACAAATAAAGTTACTTTATTTTTTTGTTCATATAGACTAGGTATGTCATGTTTAATTTAGATTATCATATATTTTGTTTTAAGCATACAAACTTCAATGCTTAACTTTTGTTTTTAGATACATGACATTAAATGTTCACTTTTATTTATGTATGCTAAATTTTATATAAAATCTTAAGCCTTGCAATTAATATGTTTTATAATTAATTAGAGGTGATATTGAGATGAATTGAAATTATTAATAAATAATTGATGTGAATTATGATCCAAGATGATTGGATAAAAAAATAAAGAATATGTATAAAAGTGAAACAAGTTTAAGTCAATAACCTAGGACATCCTATTATTAAAAAAAAAAAACTTTGTCAAAATTTTAGAAGAAATTACCATATAATACCTATTAATTTGAAATAGGCTAATATTCTTTAATATATATATATATATATTATAGCATCTCTATAATTAAGAAAGTGTTTTGTTCATGGAAAAAATCAAGACTATTACCAAACCCACCCATATGTATATAATAACTAGAACTTTCTCTTAAGATATATCCAGTAAAATCATTAGTATCATGATGCACCGAGAAGATCCTCCAGGGTCTTGAGAAAAAATCCCAAGTTTTTAGCTTAAGATTGCACTGTTCTTTTCTAATTTATTGTTTTGAATCTGTCTTGTTGCTTGGTCATAGGTGGTTAGTCACCTCCAGAATAATAGCTAAGTCATGGTCTTGACTAGCTGAAGTCCAGGAGTTAGTTTAGCTATTTAGTTGATGTAAAGAAACTCTATTTAAGGAGTTCATTTGGAATACCAGGGGCACGTGCAAAATTTTATTCAAACTTGTGGTTGTCTTTCACCCAAAGAAAGTCAAGTTACTATGTGTTTTTCATTGTGATCTGACAGGGACCTATCATTGGTATCAGAGCCATAATGACAACTAACAAAGAGCGTATTGAAATGTTAGAGCTGGGAGTGGGAGGTTTACAGGATGAGGTGCGCGACTTGGACTTGGAATGAATGATCGTATGCAACGGCTTGAGGAGTCTTTAAAAGCTTTATCTGATGTTGTTCTCTCCTCAAAGGCAATTCAGTCCTCGCCCTCTGTGAAACAGCGACACACATTTCACTATCAACCTGATGAAACAGAAGTTCTTGTCTGAACATACGCAATCTTCGAGCAAAAATCAAGTTTCCTCGATTTACAGGGGATGATCAGAGGGAGTGGTTCAATAGAGTAGCATTGTATTTTGAATTTCAAAGAACTCCTGAAGATCAAAAGGTGTGCTTGGCAGCTTTTCACCTGGAAGGAAAAGCAAACCAGTGGTGGCAATGGATGAATCGGACATACAAGGAAGAAAATCGAATCGTGACTTGGACTATGTTTGCAGACGAGCTGTGGGCACGATTCGGTCCACCAGATGGAGAAGACTTTGACGAGGCTCTTTCACATATAAAACAAAGTGGTTCTCTTCGAGATTATCAAAGAGAATTCGAGAAATTGGGCAATCAGGTACATGGATGGACTCAAAAGGCTCTCATTGGAACTTTCATGGGCGGATTAAAATTGGAGGTAGCCGATAGAATACGAATGTTCAAGCCGAAAACATTAAAGGAGGCCATCAGTTTAGCTAGCACCAGAGATGAACAACTTACACGACAAAGGAGGTTTGTTCGCTCAATCCAACCAAATCACCCTCCAGCAATCGTCACTCCGATCAACCAAAGAACAGCGATAGCTCCTAAACGATTGGGCTAGGAAGAGATGCAAAAACGAAGAGCTCAGGGGCTATGTTTCAGCTGTAACGAACAATTCACACCAGGTCATAAATGCCAAGGGGTTAGATTGATTCTCATTGAAGGTCACGATGATGTGCAAGATGAAGAGGAAGAGGCAGAAATAAAAGGTAGCTGAGAAGATGAACTTGAAGTTTCTATACATGCATTGACAGGATGGGCATCTCCATGAACAATGCAAGTAGCTGCCACCATCAAGTCCCAACCAATGATGGTGTTAATCGATAGTGGATCTACACATAATTTTCTGAGCGACAAAGTGGCTAGAACATTGCGGCTTCCAGTGGTTCCTACGAAGTCTTTCACAGTTCATGTCGCCAATGGAGAGCGACTCTTGTGTCAAGGGAGATTTGAGAAGGTACCAATAGATTTACAAGGCATTGCATTCTCTCTTACTTTATATTCCTTGCCATTAGCAGTTCTAGACATGGTACTAGGAATACAATGGTTGGAAATGCTGGGATCTGTAGTATGCAACTGGAAGCACCTAACAATGGGATTCAACTGGGAGAATCAAGCATGAAGACTATAAAGGATACAAAGGCCCATTCAAGCTACTACACTTAAGACCATTGTAAAGGTACACTAACAAGGTCAAATGGTTTTTGCTATATATGTTCAAACTTTTGAAGAATTTCCTTGGGTTGACAGTCAATCGGATATGCAGCAAATTTTAAATGAGTTTGAGGACGTCTTTCAAGAACCCACTCAGCTGCCTCTATTACGAGAAATCGACCATCATATACCTCTCAAGAAAGGCACCCAACCCATCAATGTTCGACCATATTGTTATGCACATTTTCAAAAGGAAGAAATTGAGAAACAAGTGTAGGAAATGTTGGATATAGGAATCATCTGACCAAGCAAGTCCTTTTTCATCCCCTGTCCTTATGGTAAAAAAGAAAGATGATACTTGGAGGTTTTGTACAGATTATGGAGCATTAAACGCAGCTACGATTAAAGATCGATTTCCTATTCCAACAGTGGACGACATGCTGGATGAGTTGTACGGTGCTACCTATTTTACTAAGCTGGATCTTCACGCTGGTTATCACCAGGTACGAGTTCATGCTCCCGACATTTCGAAAACTGCATTTCGAACATATAATGGCCACTTTGAGTATCTTGTTATGCCTTTCGACTTATGTAACGCTCCATCTACTTTCCAAGCCATAATAAACTCTATTTTTCATCCCTACCTCCGAAAATTCATATTAGTCTATAGTCTATAGTCCTACATGGGAATTGCATTTGACTCATGTGAAGAAAACATTAGAGATTTTGAAGAAGCACAGCTTCTTCATCAAAGCAACCAAATATGATTTTGGTAAGCTAGAATTGGAGTATTTGGGCCATATTGTGACAAATCATGGTGTCAAGACAGATGGCAAGAAGATTGAGGTTATGGTAGCATGGCCACAACCCACTAATATTACTGAATTGCGTGGCTTTTTAGGCTTGACAGGATATTACAGGAAATTTATCCGGAATTATAGAGTACTCGTTCGTCCCCTCACCAATTTGTTCAAAAAGGGGAATTTTAAATGGGATGCAGGTGCTGCTGCTGCATTTACCATGCTCAAACAAGCTATGACGACCACACCAATTCTTGCAATGCCAAATTTCAATGAGCCATTCACCATCGAGATTGATGCTTCTGGAGATGGAATTAAAGCTGTTCTGACTCAGCAAGGACGACCAATTGCATACATGAGTCGAGCTTTGGGGGTTACTAAATGCACCTGGTCCATCCATGCCAAAGAGATGTTAGCAATTGTGGAGGCCATTCGGACTTGGAGGCCATACATCTTGGGTCGGGAAGTTTTTCATTCTAACCGACCATCGCAATCTCAAATATTTTTTGGAGTAAAGAATAGCCATGCTTGAGCAACAAAAATGGTTCGTTAAGCTTCTTGGATATGACTATGAGATCGTATATCGACCAGGGAAACAAAATTCAGCAGCAGATGCCTTGTCTCGCCATCCCAGTAGTCCTCTGCTCAAGTCCATATTTATTTCACGAGTTTCTTTATATGATGACATTCGCAAGGCAGCAGAAACTGATTTGTACATGCAAACAATATTCCAGTGGGCAGCAAATGATCCTACTAACAACTATGTAGTAAAGAATAGGCTGTGTTTTTACAAGCAAAGGGTGGTGGTTCCACTTGCATTACAGGATCAACTTCTCCACGAGTTTCATGACAGTAAGGTGGCGGGACATTCTAGAGTTTTGCAAACTTTCAAGAGACCAGCTCAGCAGTTTTATTGGCCTTCTATGCACAAACATGTCCAAGATAACATTCAACACTGTATAACCTGCCAAAAAACCAAGTCTGAGAAACTGGCACCAGCTGGATTGCTCCAACCACTCTCAATTCCTTGAATCATTTGGGATGACATCTCTTTAGATTTTATCGAAGGATTGCCATCTTCATATAGCAAGGATAGTGTCGCACATCCCCGCTCTATAATTTGATAATTTTTTTATTATGTTTGCTGAATTATTTCATTGAGGATTAAGTAGGAAATCCGGATTTATTAATCATTGTCAATAATTCAAGAATAAAACACTAATTATGACTAAAAAAACATTAACATCCTTTATAATTTAACACTTCATAAAAGTTTAATGTGATTTGAAAATTTAAAATACTAATTAAATTATAAAATTTTAATAAATTAATTATTAAATCTCAAAATACATGAAAAATATAATATAATTTTATTTACCCTTAAATATTTAACCATATTCAAATTAAATTCTTAATTCTTTTTTATCCTTTTAATTTTTATAATTCAATAACATAAATAAATAAAAATACAAATGCACACTTCCACGTCATTTTTTACTATGTTTTTCTGTTACAATTTTTACAACATAACATAAACTAAAAACATTTAACAGCAATTTAAATACATATTCAAATATGTGAAAATTACAAAGAGATCCCTAAAAAGTCCAGGAACTACAAAGGAGGCCCTCAGGAACTGTGGAGTAGTGGAGGAGCGTCTCCCCACGCGCAGCCGTCACTGGAGGCGTGTAGGTTCACGCGCCGTTGTGAAATCTAGAGAACGTGGGGAGATTCGTAATGGCTTCCTCGCTCTTCACCCTCCTGTCGGCTATGACCAACGCCGTTACCTGCAAAACACCCAAAAAACACAAGCAAAGTTTCTGGTTCTTTTTTTTCCCCGATCTGCTTCTCCCTCTTTCCTTTTTTTAGATCTGGTCCTTTCGGATCTTTTTTTCCTTCTCTCTTCCTCTTTCCGGTGGTTGATGGCTCTGGGGTGAGGGATGAGGCTACTGTGCTAGGCCAAGGTGGGTTCTGCTGGGCTTGGATTACTGGCGGTGGCATCGACGATACTAGAGCTGACGGTGGCGCTGGGGTGTTGTTGTCGTCGTGGGGCTGAGAGAAGACAGCGGGGGCTACCACTATGTTTGGCTCAAGGAAGAAAGGAGCCGCTATTCACGGTGGTGGAGGGAAGGTCGGTCAGAGCTGGAGAAAATGGTGATGAGGAAGAGAGCTGGGGCTGTCTGTAGGGGATGCAGCTGCTGATGGCAAAGACCGACTGAGAGAAGAGTGAGGCGGCAACCTTGGCTGGTCCGTGTAGAAAAACCAGAGTAAGAGGGGTAGCGGTGGCGGCTGTGGCTCTTTAGGTTATGTGGTTTTGTTGCTAAATGAGAGGGGGACGGCCGGCCTTTGTGAACAAGGACAAGGAGGCTTGTGGCCATCCCTGGTTCTCTCTGTTTTTGCTCCAAAGAGAGGGGAATGGCTCTTTCAGGTCAAGAGAGGGCAAGGGATGTGGCCCCTTTGGCTTAAGACACAGCGGCTCCAAGAGAAAGGAGAGTGGTTCTTAGGGTTGCTTTCAAAGCCGGGGTGGCAGGCGGCATCTTCTGTGTCTTTCAGTTTAAGTTAGGTTTTTTCTTCTGTTTCCCCTAATTTTTTTTCTCCACTCCCATGCCCGTAAACTTCTCCCTTTTTTTTTTGTTCACTGTAGCATAATACCTATAAAAGAAGTTTTGTTAGGTTTTCAAACTATACCTCAATTCTTTTTAAAAGATCAATTAAAAAAAAATTAGTGATTGTAAAATTAACAAGTTAAAAGTTGAATATATTTAAAATATCTTTGAAAATTTATATTTTTTTAATATAATATTTAAAATACTAAAAATAATATAAATATATTAAAATATATTTTTGGGGTGACATAGTTAAACTTAGCTTGAACTTATGCCAAAATCCATCGTGATGATAAGTTGAACTTAGCTTCAACTAAGTTCCTGACATAGTTAAAAACTTTTGCCAAAATTTGCTTATAAAAACGGAGTCTTTATCATTAATGATGGATTTTGGCATTCCATGATATTTAATAACATTTTCCACAAACTTGGCAACAATACTTTTCGCAAAGTAAGGATGAGATAAAACAATGAAATGGGTGTATTTACTCGGTCAATCCACAACCACCATGATACTATCTGATGTTACTTAATTTCTAATTGATGATTTTAATAAATTTTTTTAAAAAATTAAAAATAGTAAAAAATCCAATGATGATGAACTGTTGTCTAGAACAATATTTGCGATGTTTCGTCCATCAATGGCCTTGCAAATGGTATAGCTATCTGCCATGGGCCGAGTATTGGTATAACACCACCTATCATGGCTCAACTGAGATGACACCATTCCAAGCCTTATATGGTCGCCTCCCTCCATCAATTCCTCATTATACAGATGGGTTGTCTCGTGTTAACGAGGTCGATCAAAGTATCCTTAATCGGGATGAAGTACTAGAACAATTGAAAATGAATTTGGAGCTTGCCGCCACTAGAATGAAACATGTGGCTGATCGAATGCGACGAGAAGTGGAGTTTCAAGTAGGAGATTTGGTGCTACTTAAACTACACCCCTACCGCCAACATTCTATGTTCAAACGCTCGCATCAAAAACTTGCTAATCGTTTCTACGACCCGTTTCCAGTTGAGCAGAGATTGGGCAAGGTAGCATATCGTCTCAGGTTACCACCTGAAGTTAAAATTCACCTAGTGTTTCATGTTTCTCTCCTAAAGAAGTATGTGGGTACTTCTCTGCCTGCGGTTGTTGACCTACCACCAATTTCAGACGGAGGACAGATCCAAGTTGAACCTGAGCAAGTGGTCGATACGAGATGGATAAAGCGTGGTACCAAGTTTATTGAGGAAAGTTTGGTGCAGTGGAAGAGTTTGCCTGCAGAAGATGCTACCTGGGAGGATACGCAACTGCTCAAACAACAATATCCTGCATTGCACCTTGAGGACAAGGTTCCACTTGTGGGAGGGAGTATTGATACACCGAGAAGATCCTCCAGGGTCTTGAGAAAAAATCCGTAGTTTTTAGCTTAAGATTGCGTTGTTCTTTTCTAATTTATTGTTTTGAATTTGTCTTGTTGCTTGGTCATAGGTGGTTAGTCATCTCCAGAATAATAGCCAAGTCATGGTCTTGACTAGCTGAAGTCTAGGAGTCAGTTTAGCTATTTAGTTGATGTAAAGAAACTCTATTTAAGGATTTGGAATACCAGGGGGCGTGAAAAAATTTATTCAAACTTGTGGTTGTCTCACCCAAAGAAAGTCAAGTTACTGTGTGTTTTTCATTGTGATCTGACAGTCATTAATACAAGTTCAACAAATATATCATTTGAAATCTCGTGACTATAGGTGATAAAATGGTTGTCGCATGAGATTACACATATTCAATTTCAATACAAGTCCAAGTTATTATAGTTGATTGAAAGAGATTGTGCAAGACTGAATGCCATCAAGTTGCCTTGTACAAAAAGTTTGAATAGCCTCGTAAATAACACTAATAAATTAACAAAACTATAGGATGAGATAAGCCTACCAGATCAGATGGATTTTAGTAAGAATATCACGTGGTAAATTATCATGCTTTGATTGTTTTCCATAATCGGCTTACAAGGTTTATTTCCATAAAAAATGGAAATTTTTATACAAGGTTTGGTTAATACAAGGTGTTTTTCAGGCAGTAGAACGGAATTTTTTGTTGCAAAATTGAGCATTAATTAGAAAACTCCACATCAGAAAAGTGGTGAGCAAATCTTTATCTTTAAAGTGGTAGGTTATTTGCATAAATCATTTTGATTTTGTACCTTGAGCAGAAACCATTTTCCCTCTATATTCCTACCATCCCTGTATCAAAAGGTACAAAAGGAATTTGAATAAACAAGTCACCAAGTGTGCTGACAAATACTGACATAAAATACATGCAACCACACCCTGACTAAAATACAAGGAATTAGAAGTCCTGCAATGCAATATTAATGGCTAAACCTGTCAGGATTGGGACCTCAGAGCCCTAATTGGTATCCAAATCAATAATCTACATTGACATGCTCATAGGAAATTGGGAATGCGATAGTTGGTGAGTCCACAACAAATCAGAAAACGTGTCAGTTCCCTCTATGTATATATGATCTCATTTCTCCCGAGAAAGAATCCTAGTTCATCAACAACTCCTGCTGGATATTCTTCTAGGGCAGCTCAATCACCGTTTCATTCTTCTTTTTATTATGGGAATGCATGAAATCTACCGAAAGCTTCTTCCTCTTCCACGCCCACCCCACCCCCTGCCCCTGCCCCTTGGACTGCCCCTTCCACCATAAGATATACCTTCCAGTGCCCTATTAACAAGTTGATTTTGCATGCCACCAGCCCCGCGACCCTTTTTTTCCACGTTCCCAGAACCATTGGCAGTGGCAGCAGGTCGTTTCCCTCTGCACACAAAAATAGCCCAAGAACTGCTCTTTAAAAGAGAAACTGGAAAGAAAAAAGGTTCATTCACGTAATATAACATTTACTGGCATTGCTATCTATGCATTTAATGGGAGTGACTTTTACTTCATCTTACTGTTATGGGGAAATATCATTTCCAATAGTTTCCTCAATCACATGGATATTATCCTATCACTCTGTAGATTCTTCTAACCTTATATTTTGAATTTAAGTGGAAAAAAAAAAAAGAGAATCTCACATTTTTAAAAGCCTATGCCAGTAGCAAAAACCTTGTCAATTTGAGCGACATTGTCTCACCACTCACTGCAAGACTACTGACCTCAGTTTCAGGAGCCTATTCCAATAACAAAACTCTCTAGGGCGAGGTACATTTAGCCCATCATTTTCTTAACATTCCACCGCTTAATCCTAACAGTTCAGGAAGTTGTATAATTGTACTCGTAAATATAGATTAGTTCATATTGATTACTGAAAGGGGCCAAATATACTCAATTGTTTTCACAGCACATGAGGCAATAAAATTTCCATCCAAGTCTATAATAGAAGACTACATCATAACAACTTGGCAACTTAAATAAAATCACAAAATTTCCAAATTTAATGTTGACAGTGAAACATTTGAAAAAAATGTTAAGCTTGTCTAAGTAACCAAAATGTACTTTCAATATGTATATATATATATATATTCAAAGAAAAGGATTAGATTAGACATCTCATACCCAGCTGAGACAGCAGTGGAAGGCACAGAAGGTTTTGCTACTTCTTTCCAAGAGAGGTTGATACTCTTATCTCCAATAAACAAAGGTGTCTTTGAATGCAATGGCTGAAAAATTGTAGAACAAGAAGTTACTGGTGTTTTACAAATACATAGGCATGAAATTCACTTTGTCAAAATTTCATTCTTTCTAAACCTTTGTCATTGCCAAAATGTTATTGCACGTTCGCAACCCAGTTGTAGTATTCTGTTTTTGTGTTTTCTGCACATTAAACAAGAAATATGTTTGTAAGATACTGCTATGAAAAGCTCTACAGAAAACCATAAGATGTACATCTTCTGAGAGATTTAACTTACTATGCTATCCTTTGCTTCATCAGACTTTGCAGCTGCCATTGCTTTGTTCTGTTCAGCCATTCCCTGAGTTAACTTTTTCATGGTAGCCCTGGTTAGATCTTCTACACTACTCAACCTGCACCCCAGACACCAAAAACAATGTCAATGGAAGACCCATATTAGAGCTACAGAAAATGGCAATGCTTGTTTGGTTCAAAACCGTGAAAATTGTTTCATTCAAAGAAAAGAACATTAATAAGTCCTTGGAATAATAATCACAGCTATGGACATTATTTATCATTTATTTATCACCGAGTGAACTCATTGCTTATGCTTAAAAATTATCTTTATATTAGTGAAATTTCCTCCAAGGCTAACATGCATTTAAAAAATAAAACCACTGTCATTTTAGGTGGCATATGAACGTAAGCTAATGAGCAATAAAGCACGAGTTCCTATCTGCAACATTTTTTAAAAAGCAAAGTTGCACCCAGATTTACAAAACAAATACAACTACAGAAAATACTATTTTGTTCCTTTCAAGTTAACAAACAAGAATCACTCAATTAAATACCAAAACAAATGTTAAGAATTCTACTTCTGAATTAAAATGTCACCTCTCTGTCAAGTCTGTGTAATACTCAGAGAAGTCCTCCCCAAGACGGTCTGATGGCTGCCCAGTCACAATCTTGTAACCACACAGGTTGTTTGTAGCATTTGGAGCCTTTAAAATAACAAAGATCACATTATGTCTCACAGAGCTGATACATGCTAGAGTATGCTGGCAAATGTAAAATCATGAAATTACAACCTTATGAGCTAAGTGATGAAATGCATATAACAAGCACTCAACATATGTAAAGTTCATCTCTTCTCCGCTCTTCCTCCGTGGCATGTATTTCTGAGTGGCAAAAAAGAGAAGGCATAACTCTGTGAGACCGCAGTCTACAACAATAAATAAGTGTTTGGTATATGCAGAATCTTTATAAAGGCTGTAACAGTGTGATTCAATAAGAATCCTTCTCATGGACATAAAACTGAAAATCTGTGAGAACAAACACACAACCATTACTATGACATTAGAAGTGCATTTGATATAATAACCTTTTTTGAAAACATCCAGGACAAAGGACTAAATTAATAATGAAAAAAGAAAAGGTTACCTTCAATAGCTGAACAACAGAGGGAAGAATCTGGCGTGAATCCTGTGGTAATGTAAAAGGTGATATTTCTGCAAGTGCTTTGAGCAAATCAAGCTTCCGCTCCTCAGGCAACTGGCAAAGAGGAAATTATTAGAATTGAAAGGATCTTGTGAAAACGCATATGCAAGCACAAACCAAAAAAAAAAGAAAGGTAAACAAGAATAAGATATTTAAAGATACAAATGACAGAGAAGGGAGTGCACTACCTTGTCAAAAACAGGAATGATGTGTTTGTTCAAATAATTGAGGAACCTGCTGCTTGATGCACCCCTCTGTGTTCATAAATTAATAGGGACAAGTTGTAAGGTCAGGAAAAGATGCAAAATACACAGAATCTCAATAATGAAAAACACAGTCCATACCAGGAAAAATGGAAGCGCCATATACAGGCATGATATCAATCTGTCAATATGATCTGTATCCGAAACCTGTGTTTGGATACCAATTCAAGTCACTTTAAGGGGATTGTAACAATAGGGAGCAAAAGCAAAATTTGCAATCATTGTGTATTTTGAAGCAAAATGACAACATGCATGCAGAAGACCATGAAGAATCAACACCACCACTTACAACAGGATTTCTGAAAAAATCATTGCAGTTTAAAACACCAAGCACATGAAAAAATGTGTAGATCACATGTTCAAGCATGCACAAATGAACATTGTACAAAACTAACTAGCAGGTTGATTGATGATGAAAACGGGGAAACAACATAAACAACAAACACAAAAGAAGAGTGGCTAAAACATGGATGAAACTGAAGTTGGAGCAAAGCACAGTTTGCAGTTTGTAAAGAAACCTCTAAAATCTGAATTTATTATAAGAAAATAAATGATCTTCTCAGCAAACAGCCTGACCAGGTTATTTATACTAATTGAAAGCCCTGAACTTAACAGTTGTAGAAAAAGAAATCAAAAAGTCACATGCTAATCAAACAGCAGCTAGAGAATATCAAATCAAGATATCCAGGCTGAAAAAATTAACTAACAAGGAAAGCATGAGTATTCTTCCAAGGCTCATGTGCCCTAATACTCTCATGCTTTTGAAGGTGGTATTCTATTCATTCAGCATATACATTCCAGCATCTCTAAAGTCTTCTGTTAAACTGTATAGATGAGTTACTAATGCAAGGGTTGCATCTCCCAGCATAGAATAGAAAACTATGGAGTAAACACATCTTAAGATTTCTAGTAGAATGGATCTTATTCAGAGTACTAATTAATATGTCAAAACATACTTCATAAAATTGCCAAACCCGTCTATTCTTTAATTTTGACACAAGGAGCATGACATGGGGAATGAGTGCATTTTACAGCAAACTGTTAGAAGTTACAGTTGCATAAAATAGAAGCAATTTATCTATGTATCCACACACGCATGAGATCAGAAATAGCAAACAGCCTAGCAAATGTGGATTATAGCACAAGGCATTATTTACTCATAACTAATCCTCAACATTCATAAAAGTCAGTAGAAGGAATCTACTTTAGAAGAAAATGCAGAGTCTCTATTGTTGATTAACAACAGGTCTTGCAGTGATTGCAGTGTTTCATAGTTCACAATGCAGCATTAAAGTTAGGAGCTGAATTCAAACAATCACTCACATGAGTCACATCAAATGCTGAATCTAGATCAGCTTGTCCTTCAATGATTCCAACTAGCTCTTTCATGCGTTCAGAAGGAGCTTTGTCTCCAAATATGCTCAATTTTTTTAAGAAGTCCATAAACATTCTGAACTCCGCTCCAGTTACATCTTCTGAACTCTAAAAAGGAAAAAATCAAACTAGTCATGCCTACTTTAATAGAACAGCAGAATCTGAAGTCTCGTAATAAAAATGGTAAAGTTATGAGTACCTTTTTTATCAAATCAGTTATATGACGCTCCATTTCCTCTTGAGGTCTCAGGAGTTCAGCTTTGAGTGGGAAAACCTGAAAATGGAGTTAGTAGTCATCAATTGGTGGCAAAAGTGAACCAAATTAACAATAACCTTAACAAACAGCTTTATGTAAACTTCTAACCTTATCTCTTACAAAACTCAGCACTTTCTCGCGAATAAGTTCATCCGTGCTTGGTTCTTCAACAGTCCCAATATGCTTAAATAAGGCAGACAACGATGCTGCATAGCAAGAAGAATAAATAAATTTGAGAAAAAAAACACAAGGGAAAAAAAGAACCTACAAAAAAAAAAAGGCATGCTAGAAAACATGTATGGTGCCTGATACAAGCATAACTGAGAATAGTCTAGTAAAATTTTTACAAGTTCGCATTTTTTTTCTCTTTTTTTTATTTTTTTCTTTCTCTTAGGTGAAGGCGTGGAAATCTATTAATTTATCTGCCAAGAGGTGCAACCATTGACAAATAGTCGAAACCATGATAACCTACCAACAAGTTCATTTACTATATTTTGTATGAAATATTTCCAAACTAGTAATTGAAAAAATTAAACTCATCCTTTTAGCAAAAATGCTTCCCAATATTCCACTGCGTAATCACTAAAAACTCAAACTTCTAAGAATTCAGGTTGATTTTTTCCCTAAATGCCCTTCTGTTTCACCGATATCTAATTCATTCTGGTGTGCACCAAATGTAGAATTGTAGCTTAAGATGTACTGATTATTAACAAGATGGATTTTACCATTTTTTTCCAGTTAGTATTATTAACTCTCCAAAGTTCGGAAGTGGCCCACAATTCTAACTGGATTTTTCTCTTTGAAAGAAATACTATTCTCTTTTAAACAATTATAGTTTTCAAGAATCTGGTTACTTCATGCTGACAAGTTAATTTACAAATGTACACTTAAATAGCAAAAACAACACCAATTGCAGCTTTTCAAAGATGTTATTCACCATTGCCCGGTCCTATGAAGACAACATTTGCCTAAAACAAAATCATGACATTTCCACCTTCAAGGAAAGTTCTACATGAAATAGAGGTCTAAAGCATGATAACTGTTAATCTATATAAATTTTAAGAATTTAAAGGAGTTGCAGAAAAGCATGCTACATTTATGTTGCGTGAAAACAGAAAGAACCCTATATCACTATGAAAAAAGAAGAATTCTTGTATAAGCATATGCTAATTTTCCTAAAATTCCATCCAACATTCTGGCCAAGTTGGAATTGTACAAAGATTTGTATCCTAGAGTCCAAAGATAGTTAATATATACTCTTTTGCACATTATATAATATCCATCAAAATGATTTCATCCATCTTAAAGATTTACCTTTCACATCCTGCCTCAACAGGGACATAAGGGCTTTATGCACTGCATCCCGCTCCACAATTTCCTCTAAAACCATAATGAGAAGTCAACGTCAAATCCCAACTACACCAACAAAAGTTCCTTCTCAAAAATCTTTTTTTAGAAAATCCAATTACCAGCTGCAAGGAGTTGCACAAGAATATCCACAATTTTTGACAAATACTCCGGCGTATCCTTGCAAAATAGAGGCAGTCCCCTAATCGCTTGCACCCGGACCTGCACAACCAATCCACTTTAATTTGAATTCGTAAACAAATGCGTAACCAAACACTTCCAGATACTAATCCTCCAAGCAAGCACACAATATAAAAACCCTGCACCAATGCACCATGTTCAAAAGACATGGTTTCTAACACACAAAAAAAAAAAGTAAACTAACCCCGAGTTCTTCTTGTTCAATCAAATCGATTTGCGTCTCGACAGCTTGACTGGAAAGCTCAGGGAAGAACTTGAAGAACCTCGGGATTAACTGTGCCGCCAATTGCTTCGCTTTTATGCTCGTTTTTGCTGCATCCATAATCCCCTGGTAATCCTTCACATTCTACCATAAATAAAGAAAAAGACAACGCCGTTAAGATAACCTAATTATACGATAATTTAAATCAAACACTAGGGTTTTACCTGAGACTTGTCTTTGGACTCATTGAGTCGCTCGCCGAACTCGTAGAGCTTCTCGATGTGGCTGGAGTCGTCGGTGGCGGTGGCGGTGGCGGCAGGGTCGCTCATTTGGAGATAAACTGGGAGAAAGTGAAATTCAAACAAAATATTCAGATTGAAGAAAATCAGTAGCATTTCATTGGATGAAAAGATTTACTTATTTTTATACTATCTATTCATTTTCATAGGAAGAAAAAAAGGTGTTACAAAGAGAGAGATTTAAGATAAGGAGACGTACAGGAGGAGCAGTTTCAGTTACTAGTAGAGGGGGGGAGTTTCAAGGGTTTTTGATTGATACCCAAAAGAAAGAAGAGAGACCTTCGTTTATCCCGCAGGCGTTCTTTCGAGGATTTAACGGCGTCGTTTGCTTTTATGATTGATTCAAAGCGCAAGTTTACTACAAGACCGTTTTTCAAAATATTTTTATTTAAAATATATTAAAATAATATTTTTATTTAAGTTTTAAAAAATTATTTTTAATATTAATATATTAAAATAATTTGAAAATATAATTTTCAATGAAAATCAATTAAAATTTTATAAAACGTCGTTGGTAACACAATTTTAAATATCTTGGCTTGTAAGTTAGATTTATAAAGAATTAATTTTATTGTTTTTTTAATTATTTAATGTTATTGAATAATTATATATTTGCTTTCTTTAATTTAATTTTTTATGGTATATTACATAGTATGTCATGATAAATATAAATTTTATATTTATTATTTTTAAATTTATCATATTTTTTATTCCATAACATTAAAAATAAGTGAGGTTTGATCTCCACTTAATTATATATTATTTATTATTCTTCTTTGGAAAACATATATTTAAAAATATAATGTATTTATTTGATTTTTATTTTATACTAAAAAAATAAAAATACAAGATGATAGAACCCAACAAAAGAATTAAGACATTATATTAAGAGAGATAAAATAGCTTTAAGAGAAAGGCTTTATATGAACTGACAATTTCTTGTACAAGAGATGGTGTGATACAAGAAAAACTATACATGAAGAGAATAGAGAACTCTTACTATAAAAAATGATAAATGGTTAAAGAGCCATGATAAAAAAAGACAACAATCTAAAGAAGAGGGAACTAAAATGTAATAGCCACTTAAAGAGCTAAGTCTTGAAAAGATATGTTTGGTTAGAGAATTACAATAACAAACACAAAATGATAAAAATAGCTAAGAGTAAGTATATAAAGATATATAATAGTTAAAAAAATGATGATCAAAGAGATGGCAATGAAATGCTATTGGCAAGTCATGACAAGATGATTCTTTATTATAATTTAAATTTCAAAAGTTATAAGACTTTTAAAATTACAAAGGAGTGTTAAAAATAATTTTAAATTTAAAAATATCTTTTAATTGTCCTAGATGTCTCCTAGGTGCATATATCTTTTAAAGATGTATTTATCTTTTATATTTCTTGAATTATCTGGCACAAATATTTGAACACAAATATTATATTCAAGTCCAAGTCTTTAAGGACTTATTTTATGTTGTTTAACATCTTTGAAAATAATTTTTTTATGATAATTTTCTTTCACCACAATTCTTTGTCACCACCTCATATGAACATATTCTCAAAAAAGATATAGCATGAAAAATGTTTAGAGAGAGGATGGAAAAATATCTTTACTTGTTTTAATAAATGCAAGGACTAAAAACTAAAAATAAGGAAAAATAAAGAAAAAACAAGTTAAAGCTCTAGCAATTAAAAGGAAAGAACACGTGAATTTTGAAAAAGAAAAATAAATATCAATCTTTTATAACCCAATCTATATCAAACAACAAATGATAACCTTGAATTGATATTTCCTTGTGATGTGAATTTCTTTTTATCCCTTTATGATATAGAAATATTAAACTAAATTATGTTTGAATTTCTTTTTGTCCCTTCATGATATAGAAATATTAAACTAAATTATGTTAATATTGATTGTTGTAAATCTTTAAGATAATAGAATTACTTTATAAAAATAATTTATCAAAATGCTTGTTATTTGGTGACATTGTTTCTTCACTAGAATAATTATCACAAGATTGAAGTACAATTAGTAGAGTATAATCTACAATTCTCTTCACTTTTAAGAATTCAAAGTTTGCCTTAAAAACAAATAACAAAAATAAAATACATATTAATCTATCAAAATCTAATTTCATCATTTTAAAATCCTTTCCATCACTACCGCCACCAACTTTTTTATTCTCATTACTTAATGTGAAATTATTTTTAAGTTTAATTACCCTATTTTTCAAGTACCCTTCATACTATATACTCTTTTTATTTCAAACCAACAGTTTTTTTCTTTCTAAAATCACTCTATTTTCTACTAACCATATATTCATTCTTATTACACAACTTATACTTCCACTAACTTTGATAAATTACCACAAGTAATATTACCTATTAATCTCATGCCATTATGTTAATGTAGATGGAAATATCACACAAAGAGAAGAACTTTATATACGCATAGGCATTTAAGCAATTAGAGGATTTTGTTGGCTCCTTTAACTTGTTGATTTTATACATTAAACAACCATGTCATTTGAAAACTTACTAACCAATGGCTTTATTATATATAATCATTTCATATCATTTCAATCTTACCATGCACCATGTCATAATCCAATTCTGGGTTATTCCTTAATTTTTTATTTGTGTTTTGATAAATTTTTAGAAAAATCTCCTAAAAAAACAATAAAAATTCAAAAAATATATTTTTAAATATATTTGCATCAGTTTTAGCATTTTCAACATCATCTCAAAAGAATTTAAATTTTCAAAGATATTTAAAACATGTTCAACTTTTAATGTGTTATTTTTAAAATCATTGATTTTTTTTATTGAGTTGATGTTGATATTGCTAGTTTTCAAAAAAAAAAATCAAAATTTACAAAAATTGAGGGATCAATTTTGAAATTCAAGCAACATTTTGCCTATAAATAACAGCCTTTAACACAAAGAAAAGGGGGGTAATTTTAACAAAAAACAAAAGAGAAAATCCTAAAAAAAAAGAACCTTTTCTTTTCCTTTGGAGAACTAGTCGTCGCTCCCCTCCCTGCTTGAATTTTTCTCCCTCAAACAACAGCCCCTTCTCCTCCAAAAGACAACCAGCTGCCTCCATCAAAAAATTTGAAAAGAGACCCCAGCCTTGGGATTTTGAATCGGGAGCTTCTTCTCCCAGACTGAAGCCAGCCACTTCCCTCTCTTAGCTGCACACAAACCAGCCTCTCCCTCAACAGTAACGGACAGAGGCCACTCGCCCCTTCACAGATCCTCCCTCTCAGTGATGGTGTAGGTGTGTGTAGTGAAAGTATAGGTGTGTGTTTATATTTTGTTTTATAAACTTTTTTTTTCATGATGAGACTACAAAGAATAAAGAAGGATTAAATATTTTGATTGCATCACGGCATAAAAGTACAAACTTGTACAAAAATTGTATTTCTAAAATCTGATGAAAAGACAAAAAAATTTAAACTTCTTTAACATATCAAGTTTACGAAGCAGTTTACCTCAAATAGGGTGCGTTAAGGATGCTAATATATTCTCTAATCATAAATTAGTCCTTTACATTTGAATCTCTGACAAAACCAGTACAACCGGGTTTTTCTAGTAACCCTCAATTAAATGCTAGGTGGTGACTCCAACAAATCCACAAGATCAAATCAAATATAACGGAGAGAAAAAATCACTAGGCTGACACCATATGGATGATTTTTTAACATGCGACACACCATATTGTATCTTATGCTGGGGCTTCATTAATTGCCTAACATGCATTGATCCAATAATCTAATAGATATGTTTTGTACTGCACTCTTAATTTTCTCAATAATTATCCATCATTTCTTGGTAATTTGTTTTTTGAAAAATTAGTACCTGTTACATTAGTATTCAATTCAAACTTATTTAACCTAAATAAATACCTTTAAATATTATCAATTCCACACAAAATATATTTTCTAGAACTTAACTATAAAATTGAAAAAAAGAAGAAGAAGAAGGTAATCATTATATTATCCTTAATTTCATTTATAACACACCTATGTTATAAAATCATACTGAATTTCATCAAGTGATATATTCAATTTATTTCTCCAAATTCTAAACAAACCCTTATAAATAAATAAATCATATATTAATGTAGTAAAATTATCATTACAAAACAAGTAAAATAATTAAATAT
This sequence comes from Populus ilicifolia, assembly GCA_015708895.1. Classification (NCBI taxonomy): domain Eukaryota; kingdom Viridiplantae; phylum Streptophyta; class Magnoliopsida; order Malpighiales; family Salicaceae; genus Populus; species Populus ilicifolia. The sequence continues at coordinate 344,551 of SRLM01000331.1, read as the reverse complement.
ATAAGAAAATTATAGATGCTACAAAACAATTTCAATAACATAAGTTGAAATACAAATGAGTGGGTTTGTTTACACAGTAGGATGAAGCTTGATATGAAACGAAATTAAAAGAGGGAATATCATGCTCTTAGATAGGATATCATATTTTTTATATAATGAAGGGGTTAGGGTTGCTATGTTTTCAAATAAAAAAGGATAAAATAAGAAAAATAAAGAATTATCCAATTATAATTCCCATTAAAAATGTCAATGAAATTTTCATTAGCAATTTTGTTAGTAAATTAAAACGTCATCAAGGCCAATAAAATTGTTAATGGTTTTTTTATTCGATGATTTTTTCAATATAAAATTAATGATGAAAATTTTATGTCGTCAATTTTATTAGTAAACCATGACAAAATAGTTTTCATTGATAATTTTATTATTTAATATTTTTTTAATAGTAAAAACAATAACATATAATAATCATATTCCATAACATTTATCACATATCCAAACCTCCTTTATTTTAATTTTTCATGAGCTTTATTGTCCCCAAGCTAAGCAATGATGTAGTACTTAATTTACTTATGTGAGTTTAAATCCCTTTGAAACTTTTTATATGCTTTGCTTAGTTAATAATTACTTAAATTTGACTTCTTTATTATTATAAAGAAACAAAACAAGACCAACATACAAAAATTGAAGTTGAGTTTAGTTTATATCAATTTAATCTTGAAATTATTAATTTCCAATCAAGCACAATAATTTATAACCTTAATTACAAACAAAAAATGAAAACAATTTTTTTTTGGTACATTACTATAGAAGAACTGGTCAATAAGATATTCTTCCACAAAAAACCTATTCAAAACACCTTAACATACTTTATTTTTAGGAGCATAGCTAACAATTTTAAATTTTAATTCATACTATCTACAGATAACTAAAAAGAATAATAGTTGGAGTTATGTTTATCTAAAATCTTTATGTACTCATAACTCGATCAAACATTTTATATTTTTACAAAACTTAATACTTTCTACATGGTATCTGAGTGATCCATTAGAAATTCAAACATTTTATATCTTTACAAAACTTAATACTTTCTACATGGTATCTAAGCGATTCATTAGAAGACTATTATCTACTCTCTCTCTCTCTCTCTCTCTTATTATAAATGACCTCTTTATCCTTATCTCCTAACCCTTTGCTATCTTTAACTTACAATCAGTATCTTTTTCAATTATAAATGGCCTCTTCCACTTTTAATAATTCTATTGACCCTGTTACTTTCTCGACCCTCCTCAATCTTTTATTTATTATCAGTATCAAATATAATTCCTTCAACTATTATGTATGGAAAGCTCCAACCCTACCTTGCTCCCAAGATCAAGCTATTTTTTGCTACCTTGATGGCATAATTACACCCTCACCTAAAACAATAATGTTACTCATCCCAACACAAGTGCTATTATTAAAATTCTCAATCTTTAATAAGATTAATAACTTCATTAAGATTCTTTAATCCTAGCCAACATTAATACTTTGTTAATTGAAGATGGTATCACTTAATACTTTACTTTGTTAATCTTTACTTATTCACTTAATAATTGAATAGTCATAATTATATCCTTACTACAAATTATATATTCACATGTAAATATTTGTAATTATATTTAAGTGTCTAAGAAGATGAATTATTTGTATTAATGATTTCTATTTGAGATGATAAACTACTCAATCATTGATCATCGTTCTCATTGGTAGGCTACTTAAAAATTTGTCACCATTCATTTTCCTTCTCAACATTCGTACTTGTTACTTAATTCCTATAGAATTTTTTTCTCACTTGAAAATACCCTTTTATGTTTCACTTTTTTAATGTATCACACAAAATACCCTTTTATGTTTCACTTTTTTAATATATCACACAAAATACACTTTTATGTTTCACTTTTTTTAATGTATCACACATTACGCATAGTTAATTAAGAAGAAATAAATATAATAAATTAAAAGAATATAGTGCATAATCACCTATTTGCATCTCCTACTAAATACACTCCTCAGACTACAAAAGATGCTACCCTATATGCCTCTTCTAATTTCATAAAAAAGTATCGTTATTAATATCTCCTCCATTTATTTTAAATTGATATTTATGAAATGTAAACCTTTCCATATAATTCTTTTATCTATTTTTTTTAATTTAACACGTATAATTTCAATATTTATTTTTCGTAACTTATATTTGTATCTCATATATATATATATATAAAGAAGTTACGTGGAAGCATATGTCCTTGAAATTCAAATAGCATAAGATACACAATGTCATAATGTTAGAATCATGCATAATTGTCTATGGTTTTCAATTATACATGTTAACTCTCTAATGCCTTAAAAAAAATATCTTTTACTTTATCCCAACTTCATCTTATACAATTATTTATATATGTCCAAGTACATGGGTTATTAGCTCGATTCTCAAATATGAAATTACACAATTTCTTTTTTCATATATTTATCTCATTAACACATAATTTATCATATTTTATAAATTTACTATTAATATCATAATATCCCTATTTTCTATACATAGCCAACCCTAAATGCCTTATTCTTCCCCTTACATTTATTTGAATTTCTATTTTAAAATCCTGTTAAATAATACATTTAATATTATTTTAGTTGTTAATGATAGAGTAATATTTTAAGTTTAATCTATATATAATCTCTTTGTATTTAAGTTAATTCAAGCACTTTAGAATAAATAGATTAATAAGAACTTCAGCCTCTTTTTTATGTTCGTTTTTCTTTTATGTTAATCTAAATTAATTTAACAATGTATTATAGCTGATTTTATGAAATAAAGCTTAATCTCAAACACAACTTTCCTTCAACTTCTACAATTTGGTATTTGCATTTAGTTTTTATAATTTGGGTTGTGTTTTGGAGTAATTGTATAATTTTAAGAAGATATTTATGTTAGTTTTTATGATATCTATTCAATTTCTACAATCCAATACTTTATCTTTTATTGCTTTTGCGTTCTACTTTTGTTTTCTTAATTATAGCTACCGAAAGAGATAATTCACTTCAGTTTATAAGTGTGAGGTTGGATGAAAATAATTATTTATATTAGAGTTATGTAATGAGAAATTTTCTTAAAGATAAGAAGATGTGGGGATATGTTAGTGGAACTTATATGATACCCAAGAATATTAAGGAGGGGAATGTTATTTTGATAGATGCATGAAAAGCAATGATTACTACTTGAATCAACAATTTTATTGAGTATTCTATAAATATGTAGTTGGCAAAGTATGAAACAACAAAGTAGATTTGAAATCATCTGAAAAAGTCATTCACGCAATCAAATTTTACAAAACAGTATTAGTTAGAGAATGATTTACAAGCCCTTCATTAGAAGAATATGAGTATTCATGAGTTTTATTCTGCTATGAAAAATCTTTAAGATCAATTAGCTCTTACAAAATTAGAAGAATTAAAGGCATGTGATACCTATATTGAGTATAAAAAGCAACAATGATTGATGCAGTTTTTAATAGCACTTCATGGCGATTTTAAAGGATTTAAAGGTTCAATTTTGCATCGTTCTCCTCTACCTTCTGTTGTCTCTGTTGTTAGTGAGTTATTGACTGAAGAAATACGTCTTCAGTCTTGTTCTAAAAAGGCTACTTCAAATCCTTCTATAATAGTAGTACCCTCTAAGCCATTCTTTAATAATTAAAATAAACCTTAAACAAGAGTTGACTTCAACTAATGTAGTTTTTGTAAGCAAAAAGGTCATTAAAAGGCATCATGCCCCAGGTTAAGACAAGAAAATCAAGCTTAGAAGTATGACATCTAAACATAATATAATACTTTTAGAACATCTCAGAGGTATAAACCACCACACCATAATATTATGGCAATAACTTTATTAGGTTCTGTCACTAATCCTAGTACTTTAGCTAAGTAATTTCAGAAGTTTCTCTCCTTGCAGTTACAAGCAATTTCTGTTTTTCTTTCTATAGGTCAGTTATCTCATAGTTCCTCAAGTATGTCATATTCTTAATGGGTCTTAGGTTTTGTTATCACATCTCATTTATCTTTTCCTAGTATTTATGTTATTCCAAAACTCAAATTGAATCTGCTTTCGTTGGTCAATTATATGATTCTAGTGATTATTTAGTCTTTTTTGTGTATATAGGATAAAAATTTTAAAAGCTGATTAGGATAAGTTATAGAAAGAATGATCTATATGTTTTAGATGAGTTAAAAGTGTTAGTTGTCGCAACTGCTACTAATATTGTTAATTTATCTTCTTTTCGTTTAAGTCCTCAATCTTCTAGTTTTTATTTATGGTATTCTTATCTAATCATCTTTATTCTTCTCGTTTGAGATTTTTGACATCCACAAGAACTTCAAAAAATTTGCAAACTTGTGATATTTCTAATTGTAATGAATGTAATCTGATAATTTTTTTTGTTTTACCTTTTAATCAAAGTTTTTTTCTTCTTCTTTACCATTTGACTTGATTTATTCTAATGTATGGGGACCTTCTCTTGTTGCCACAAAAATAAGATCTCAATATTATATTTTATTTATTGATAATCATACTCGTTATTATTGGATTTATTTAATGAAATATCATTTTGATTTTTTTGAGATGTATACAGTCTTTCAAGCTCTTGTCAAAACTTAATATTCTATTGTAAACAAATGTTTTAAGTGTGATTTGAGTGGAGAATACACCTCTAATAAATTTTATCAGCTACTTGCCTTAAATGGAACCATTCACTAAACTTCATATACATATATTTCTTAGTAAAATAGAGTTGCTAAAAGAACACATAAACACATTGTCAAAACTACTTGTTCTTTTTTATTGTTGGCTTCTATTTCTAGTGAGTTTTAGAGAGAAGTTGTCCTTACTACGGTAAGTTTAATTAATAACATTCTATCATCTTATAGTTTGGCTTGTCTCATTTTGAAAAGTTACATGGGTGTATCCTTGATTATACCTCATTTAAAGTTTTTTATTGTACTTGTTTTGTTCTTTATCCTTACGTAGAACGCAGTAAGTTATCCCTTTGATCTATTATTTTTGTTTTTCTAGGTTATGGTAAAGGTAAAAAGAGGTATCGTTATATTGACCCAATAACTCAGAAACTTTATGTGTCTTGTCATACTGTCTTTATCAAGTATATACCTTTCTTTTTTATTCCATCCACCACCCCTAACTTGATTAGACCTAATCTTATTCATATAGATTCATTTTTTAAGATTCTGATAGTTTATCATCTTAGGCTTCTAGTACCTTAGATACTCTTCTCCATGTTTAACCAATTTGTACACATAATTTTACAAATACTGACACTTTACTCTCTAGTACACTTAAAGCTCTATATGAGATTATAGATCCACCTCTACATCAATTTATATACATTTGTATGTCTATAAAGTTACTATATTTTTTTAATTCTTGTTATTCTTCATCATTTGTTTTCTTTTTAGCTTTTATTCATTATTTCTCTGAGTTTTCTTCCTAAAGAGGTAATTCTTGATCTTTTTTGACAGTATATTATGGATTAGAAACTTTCTACTTTGTATAAAATAGATATTTGGGATCTGGTTCTTTTATCTCATGGTTAGAGTGTTGTTGGTTGTCGTTAGGTATATAAGATCAAGATTAATTCTAATGGGTCTATTAAGTGATACAAAGTTAGACTGGTTACAAAAAAGATACTCTTAATAATATAGTATGGATTATTAGAAGACATTTACCCCTGTTGTAAAAATGACTACTATACATACTCTTATTGTAGTAGCTTTGATTCGTTAGTGGTATTTCTCTCAATTTAATGTTAAAAATACATTCTTGATTAGAGATCTTCAAGAAAAAGTTTATATGACACCCCTTCATGGTGTTGCACATGACTCTGGGTATGTTTGTAAGTTTAAGAAAACATTATATGGTCTCAAACCTTGTGCTTGATTTGAGAAATTCTCTATATGATCTCATTTCTTGGATTTGTTTCTAATAGTTATGATTTTGCTTTTTTTATTAAGTGCATTGATGCAAGTTGTATCATTCTATCTTTATATATTGAAGAGATAATTATTATTAAAGATGACATTGATGATATTTTAGTTTTGAAGACAGAGTTGGTTAAATAGTTTGAAATGAAGGATTTGACTTATCTTTAATATTTTATAGGTATTGAGATAACTTCATCTCTTAGAGGTTATCTTTTTTCTCAGTTAAAATATATTTAAGATACTCTTGAGCAAGTTTGACTTATTGATAATAAGACTGTAGATACTCTTATTGAGGTTAATACAAGGTACTTTTTTTTTATGATTTACCTTTGACATATCCTACTTTATACCTTATTATTGTTGGGAGCTTGATATATCTCACTATTACTCATTTAGATATTACATATGTTGTTCATATTGTTAGTCAGTTTGTTTCTTCTCCTACTATTGTTCATAAGGTAGTTATTCTTTATATTTTCCAATATCTTCGAAGAACAATCTTTCAAAGTCTTTTACTCTTATCCACCTCTTTCCTGAAGTTGCGTGCATACTCTGATGTTAACCATGACAGTAATCCTATATATTGCAAGTTTGTTACCAGTTTTTATATCTTGCTAAGTAATTCTCTTATTTCTTAAAAAAGCAAGAAACAATCTATTGTTTCTCAATCCTCAGTTAAAGTAGAATATTATTTTATGACATCTGTTACTAAGAAGATTGTTTGGTTACATTGGTTACTTATTGATATGAGAGTTTTCATTTCTCATCCTACTTCTATGTATTGTGACAATAAGAGCTCTATTTAAATTGCTCATAACTTGATTTTTCATGAGCGAACTAAATACATTGAAATCAATTGTCATTTTATTCGTCATCATCTCAAATATAACATCATTATTTTGGCTTCTATTTCCTTTTTTTTACAGATTATGGATTATTTTGTCAAGTTACATTCCACCTCTCATTTTTGTTTTCTAGTTGATAAACTCTTGATGCTTGTAGTTATTGTATCATAAGTTTGAAAGAAGATGTTAAATAACATATTCAATATTTTTTATTTATTAAGAGTAGAATAATATTTTTAGTTTAATCTATATATAATATTTTTGTATTTAGATTAATTTAAGCACTTTGGAATAAACAGATTAATGAAAATTTTTGTCTACTTCTCTTTTATGTTCGTTTTTCTTTTATGTTAATCTGAATTAATTTAATAAATACATCATCACACATTTTACAAGCCAAAATATAACCACAAACAATTTTTAATTTATCACAAAATCTTGAGTCAAAATACATTTGAAATACAACTACAACTAAATACAATAATTAATTTCAATTTGAATTATCATCACATGGTAAAGACATATAAGTAAACAAGTATTCATTTTAATTAAAAAACTCCTCATTTTTCACTTTTATGGCGGGTCTTGCATTAAAAAAAAATCAAATTTTCATTCTTTAATTATTCATTATGTTAAGTCATTCCTATTATATTCCACTTTAATTACATCATTTCATCTCAATTTTACATTTCTCTCAAATTTCATATAAAACTCGTATGTTTATCTTCATTTAAACTTACTTAAATAAGTTTAAAACTCTTTACTCAACAATTAAATGATCTACATAAATGAGTTTAGAATTCTTCACTCAACAATTGAATGATCTTCAAATGCTAGTTAGTAAAAATTTTCCCATCCTTTCTCTTTCCTCCCTCGAATTATCATGGTCTCCCTCTATCTTATCTCCTCTTTGCATCACTTGACTTCTTTTCTTAAAAAAATTTAAAAACTCATTCTTTCATCTAACATGTCCCAGTTCATGATTTCTTCTAAAAACTTTAGGTAACAATCAAGAAAAGAAGAAGAACTCTCTTCCAGCCATAATTGTCGATTGTAAGAAGTGCTGAAATTTTTTAAAAAACTACAAGTTTACTGCTCCCTCGTGTTCCATAAGTATTTTGAGGTATATCCCTCGGTTCTAGGTATAATTTAATGCTTAAACTGGTCAAATCTATTATATTTTCCCTCACTCTTCTCTTGGAAATTTTATTTGTTTACCTTCAATTATTTATTGTTACATTTTATTATTCTTCTTTTCTATCATCCTTTTACCATTCCTCATATGATTTCATACATTTTAAAATAAAAATCTATTGTTTCTTACCTATTTATCACTTATTTACCCCATTTTAAATTTTATTTACTTATTCTCTATTTAATTTATTTTCAAGTTTCCCAAGCTTTCAAAAACACTGACAAAAAATATTAAAGAACAATTTTTAGATATAATAAAAATCTAATAGTTATAATAATTTTATAATTTTTTATAAAAGTATTTTTGTTCTAAGGATGCTTTTCATATTCATTAATTAAACATTAAATTTATTAATCAAATATAATTGCATATTAAAAATAAAAAAATTTCATTAATAATAAATATATTTTATAAAAATAAAATTAATACAATGAATAATTAACCGAATCATTGCATGACATATTTACTAATAAAAATAACATACTAACCTGCACGACCCGGATCATATATCCAAGAAATTTAAGTCCTCCCCCGTAAGCTCAGACAGTGTAATTGTCTAAATTAAGACCATATGGGTGTTTTAATAAATAAAAATCTTAAAGGGGCAGGAAGCCAAAATAAATAAAATAAGGTCCCAGCACAAGTCAAGTTTTCTAATACACGGACTCCATCTAGTGCATCCACAGTCATTAATCATACTTGATTTGTTTCTGATCGAGTTGCATGAAAGGTTTTTCTCACCCATTAGTTTGGAAGAATAATGGTGGTGGTTGATATATATATATATAT